>CM022948.1:74976635-75220372 GCA_012931725.1 Litsea cubeba
AAATAAAAAACAACCAATATTGATGAAGAGAAAAAAAAAACAAAAGGAAAGAAAGAAGAGAAAAGAACCTGAAGGTGGAGATGAAACGGCAACGGCGACAGCGATTTGGGTTTGATTTCGCATGGTGACAGCAATGGAGGGTTTGACGACGGTAAGGCGACGATGGCGGCGAGAAGCAGCGACTGGCGCACGTCTCTTCCCTTCCCTCTCTCCTTTTTTTTTCTTCCTCCCTGCGCTTTTTTCCTCACTGCGCTTTTTCTTTTTTTATATCCCACTTAACTTGTCTCGTGCGTATCCCGCAAGTATTGGGCATTAAAAAAAAATTTCCGATACGGATTTCACGTATCATGGTTGTATCCAGGCGTATCCGTGTCTGATACGTCCAGGATACGGATTCAGGACCCTATTTTATGTATCCGTGCTTCCTAGCTTGTGGTTTATATTATCCAAAGGATAATCGTCTACTTCTGACCGCGTATGCAGATGCTGACTAGGCAGGCTGTCCGGATACCAGATCCACCACTGGTTGTTGTATGTACCTCGGTAATTCTCTCATTTCTTGGAAATACAAGAAACAAGAAGGGGTTTCCAAATCATCTACAGAGGCTGAATAACAGGCCATATCCTCTGCTTGTTCTAAATCCTACGGCTTCGAGGACTCATTTCGAAACTCGAAGTTGCACGAGCCTCTCCCACTTCCTTGAATACAAATAATATTGGGCAATCAAATCACTGAAAATCTGTTTCTTCATGAACGCACAAAACATATCGAAGTTGATTGCTACTTTATTCGAGACGAATACAAGCATGATGTCATCAGTCTACCTCATGTCCCTATCGAGTTTTAGTTTGCAAATATCTTCATTAAGACTTCCTCGCCTCGACATCAATTTCTTATCTCCAAATTGCTGCTTTATGACTCTCCCGCATCAATTTGAGGGGTGTCAAATCCAGGGCCTTCAGGCCCAATATAACGGCCCATTTACATATTAGTTTAGTTGTTAGCTATTAGTATGATCTAAACCAAAGTGTATTTACTGGATAAGTATGATTAGAATGTAATCGGGATTAAACCCTATAAATATATATATCAGTCGACCATGAAGGGAGGACATTCGTCTCCACTTCTCTCTCTCTCTCTCTCTCTCTCTCTCTCTCTCTCTCTCTCTCTCTCTCTCTCTCTCATGTGTGTATCACTTCTCTCTACAAATGACAGTTCACAGCTTGGCACCTACCAAGTATCAGCCCCATTGATCATTATAGTCATCTAATCTAACGTGGCAAAATGATAGTTGGAATAAAAATCTCACAATCATTGCTACAGAGTGGATGACTAGCAACACTTCATGGCGAAAGATTTTGGAAGATGCCCAAAATCCCAAACAATCGTTCACTGTATTTTCATTGGGCCAATCACAACAATAAGCAACATGTCAGCTTTTAAAAAAGTCTTTGAACATCACAGACAATCAGCCTTCATGCTATCTTCTCAACTTAACAAAAGAATATTGATGAAGAATTAGAAACACAAGTCGTACAATATACATATATATAATTTTGCTTTGATTGAACAGTTGTAAGATAGCCTGTACGCCATTTATGCATTTAGAACTTTAACTTCGCAAGTATTTACCCTTTCACTGTTATTTTTACTAAGAAAAAGGGATAGAATGTGTGGTTGGGCATCTCTCTACTGTAGAAAAGAATAGGGATAGATAAGGCAGGATAAGAGAAATCCCAAACTAAAAATTAAAAAAAAAATGAAAAAATCGAATTTTAAGAAGTTAAATATATAAAAGTGAATATGCTTTAGAGTTGATGAAAACAGAAACCTTCTGCAAATGGAATAGGAAAAGGACTCCAAAGACCTAATGTTAAGGCAGTCATACCTTTCTCTGCATTGCTTTCCAATGCGTCCAGGTAATGTTTGTGCAATCGTTGACCACTTTTTCGGTCCATATTTACCAACCAATTCATCATTAAATCATCTTCCTGTTTAAAATATAGTAAAACCAATCCCGTTAGATTAACTTTGCCAACCGCAGATATATTTGATGACAAAGATTCCATCAGATTAACTATGGAGTGAACACGAAAAGATGATCACAGGGGCCAGGAAAAGGATCATCAAAAGGATTATACCTCTTTTGACCATGGTCCTTTCACTAGTTCTGGATTTAAAACCTTTGCCATCGTGCAAGCATTGAACATCGGTCCGATCCGTAAAATATTCAGCTGTTGGAGGAACCAGAATACAAATATGATTGATAATAAGCAGAACAATCAACATTTGGAGCAGATTAATAGTAACTAGAAAAATTAAAATATAACTCTTGCCAAACCAAGAGACAATCATCTAAAAATGAATATAGGATTTGCCTACTATATAAAATAACTTTTGAGAAATGCAAGGGTTTGCACAATGAAAGGAAATCAATGAAAAGAGCAGGGCAGCTATCATTGAACCATTCTACTAGAAGGGAATCTGATGCCAACAAATTATTGAATTCGTAGTCGATAGGATTGACATCCACTGTTTATTGATTGGGTCAATATTCTTGCATTAATCTATAGCTCACCAAGCCAATTCCAACTTCTTGCTTGAGAGTTGGTAGGTCAACAGATGCATGCGTTAATCAACAGCTCACCAAGCCAAGTCCAACTTCTTTCTTGAGAGTTGGTAGAAGTTAACGCCAAAGATATCCTTTTCAAAACACACAATCACAGTCTATCTTCATTCATCGCTCCTTTAGCTTATACAAGGAAATAGATGGCAGTTTCCGAAAAAAGATCATGAACTAAAACAATGACAAAGGAATAACTAATTACAAGGAACAAAAAGGGAAAAGCTTGGGTAACTCTTGAGCCTCTGGACTTATGTTGGCCCTATAAGGGTGCCAATACCGAAGCCTTGGCCCTCTGATTGCGTCATTCTCCTGTCGAAAGAAAACAAAAGATATCATTGAATTCTTGCAAAAATGTCCGGACTTTAATTACAACTTGTAGAAGAAATCATCATCAATGGCAATTTTGAAGTCAGGATTAATGTTAGATTTCCACAATTATCATTCCACACCCCCCAGGCATTAGACAGACACAGAGCCATAAGACTAGTTGGAGAAGCAGCCTGGATCCTTGAGTTGTATTCAAAATATGGATCGTTTTAAGATGAGTTTTCTTGAATTTGTCACCTCAACTTTTTGACCCAAAGCAAAGAGGACGAGCTATCATCGATAAGACCATTGAGTGAGAAAAACGTGAAAAGCCTCAAACATTTTTTATTTTTTTTTGAAAAAGGTGACTATTCTTGCTCAAAAAACTGTAAGCTATAAGAGGACTATAGGGTAGACCAAAAACAAGAAAGAAAAAGATGTAATACCCTGGGCCAGGTTAGGCCCAGATTCGTCCAAACCCATAATTTAATGGGTTGGCTAATGTGTTTGTTTTAGTTGTATTTTGCTTGGCCTGTTTACAACCATTATGGTTTTGTTAACATAATTCAAAGGGATTTGAATTGTTACAAACGACATCCCCTTGGGGGGGGGGGGAGGGTGTGATTTCGTTCGTATGCATAGGGGAGTTCCCAATGGATAGAAATTTGGGGTTATCCCCAGATCCTATTGTACACCCATTTCTTTATTAACTCCTCTGTTTGATCACCGCTTCTCTCATTTGGGTTAAAGAGGAAAGGAGGAGAAAGAGTGCAGACAAGGAATTTCCCATTGGGATCAACGTAGACCGGCAGGATTCGCAAGGAAGAAGAGAAGACCAGCTTCGGAAAGCTTAGTGGAAGCACTATTCAAGATCTCACATCGAACGGGCCACGATCAGCTACACAAGAAGGTGAGTGGTATTTCTAAATAAACAAAGATATGGGGATTCATTGTTTTGTTTTGTTAACCGTGGATATGCCCAAATAGGCCCTAGGTGATGGAAATCTTAACACTGACAAGTCTTGAGAATTTCATTTCTCTACAGTCTACATTGTATGATGATCCAGTGGAGTTTGGCTTTGAGGCAGTAGAGAACTCCACGGTCCTTTTTTTTGTTTTCCATCGAAATATACGTGGTCTGTCGACATTTGTGAACCTTGTATTTTGAGGTGGAAACCCAACTTCTTACCTTGTAAATTTGGGAAACTTGTCTAAATTAATGGTCCAATTGGTGCCGTAGAGATGTCAAATGGGCCGGGCCGGCCCGAAAAACGGCCCACGGCACGGGCCATGCTGGGCCGAGGGAACGAGCACGACCAGCCCGTTTCGGCACGACACGCTGCGGGCCGACCCATCCATAACAGTAGGCCCGCCAGGCACGACCCACCTGGCCCCACCCCAACGGCTATTTTCATGCATTTTGTCCATTTAACCCCCCCCCCCCCCCCCCCCCCCCCCACACACACACACACACACACACACACACACTAAAACGTCATATAAGGGGTATTTTTTTGTCTTTTTGAATTTTGAAAGTCTATAAATAGTCTAACCCTCCCATTCTTAGTTCTCACTAAAGCATTCAACTCTTCACTCTCTATACACTCTCTCAAAGCATTCAACTCTTTCACTCTCCCCTATTTGTTTATTTTAATGATTTTTTTTTAATTCTTTTTTCCGTTCATTTAGTATAAATCTAAAGAAGCAATTATTGTATGTTGTCATGTTTTCTTTTTTTCTTTTCTTTTTATTTCTTTCTCTGCAACGATGATATATATAAATGTTTGAATGTTTTCTTTGAGATTTCTAATGATTGGGGATTTTAATTTCTTAATTGTATTGAACATTTGAATGGCTGAGATTTGGAGCTTCCAAAGTTCTTTTTTTTTATTTTTTAACTCCTGCAGCTGACTGCCATCACTGCTTTCCCTCTCTTTTCAGTAATTTACTACAGTGCTTGCTATAGTAATTTGCTACAGTATTTTATTACGGTACTCACTACAAGCTTTCCCCTCTCTTTTCAATAATTTACTATAGTGCTTGCTATAAAAGTTGCTACAGTATTTTATTACGATACTCGCTACAATACATGTTATAGTACAGTTTGATAATTGAAATATTGAATTACGTCTTCGTATTTGGATCTACATGTTTCTATTAGCATGTGATGTGATTTCTATGACATTCCTAAATGGTGATTCTATTGTGCTATTTGCGAATGTAATATTACATGATTCTAAGATGGTTAATGAATTGTAATGGTTTCACATGTTACCTATCGAATATTATTATTATAAGTTGACTTTTGGTCAATTGTGGAAGCGTCTCAAACTTAGCGCGGAGTTAGTTATGCAATGAAGTTAGTTATGCAATTGCTTTTACACAATTGGGTACCAATAATGAAACGGAATGGGGCATGTTAAACCTGAAATTTTTGCAAGAGGGTGATTTCAAGCTTACCTCATCCTAAGAATTGAGAAAGATAAAAATTAAAATAATAACTGGACCGATGGGACCAACCCCTTGGACACCCCCTAGATCACCAGCATGTTGTAACGTTAATGTTCCCACACCGATATTCTATCATAAAATTGGCTTTTATGCTAGAGATGATTAAAAGTGGCTCCTACGCCAGAGATGTTACACTGGCAAGCCAGACACTTTTTCACTGACTACATATCAGCCCTCTTTATATGTGATTGATTACCTGGCTACTAGATTCAGCGATTTTACCTGACTAGTGAGTCAAAGGTTCGCTAACTATAGGTCAGCCATTCGACTGACCTATAGATCACCTCTTTATGTGTGTAATGGGGCATCCATGAGATGCAAGACATGGGCCAGTGAACTTAGGTGGTTGTCCTAAAGATAGATCTAGAAACCTCTTTTAAAACCATAATTGTCACATTATTGATATCTATTGACACTCTGTTATTTAATTATCACTATGCTGTGCACAAACACAGAACTAGATTTCTATTCACTCAGTAGTCAGTATTACTAATTGTTGTTTTCAGCCCCAATCCAGGTAATCAAAACATAAAGATGCAGGGGTATCCTGACAAAAAGTTATAGGATTTGATATTTGCGAATGAGCATCGACGAGACTCACCAGATTCATTCAAACATTTTATTTTCTTTTATGTCAACATTAAGATTGTCTGTCGGATTGTAAAGTTTCATTAGTTTGACTTGTTAATTGTTATATTATTTAGACATCTTTATTAATTAAAGTGGAATGTTTATATAAATGCTGAATTTATTATGCGGCTATGATTTGACCTATGTATGTGACTATGACGCTATTTGTACACGACTTGGGCTTCAGAGAGAGAGAGAAGCAACAATAACAAGTGAAGAGTAAAAAAGGCCATTTTTCCCAGGGATGGAAAGGGTTTTGTTTCTCCAGCAAGTGGAGAAGAGTTGCCGAAGTGGGCTCCATTTCCCCCTCTAAAATCTCAATAGAAAATAGGGATAACCTTAATCTAAGTAAAAAGCATCTGAAATATAACTTTCAATAAGGTTGCAAGGACAAAACACTCTGAATGACTAGATGAGAAAGTTGTCCTTCGGTCAAACAATAAAAATTATTTTTCTACCATTCAAAAAAATAAAATTATTTTTCTCTTTAAAGTTTCAGTCAATTGTGTTCAAAGTTCGGATAAAGATAATAAGAAGCAATTGGCATGTAAAGAATGGGCAGCTAAATTTGATGTTGTTGTCATTGTTAAAGGATGAAAAATTCCAATTTTGGTACAAGTCATATTCGGAAGACCATATAGAGATTAGAACAAGTGGCACTTAAAGACCGGGCAACTACATTTGGTGTTGGTGAGGTTGTTAATGGATGAGAAATACAAATTTGTAGTCGTAATTGTTAAATTTTAAGGCTACAAATCATAGATATAATAGACATGATATTAACAATAATGAAAAAAAAAAAAAAAAAAAAAAACAGAAAAAAGTGCAATATTCTTTGGGGAAAAAAGCAAGTTGACACCAAGATATGGATTGCAACTTCATTAAGAAATCCCACAATAATAATAGTAATAATATCAGTACCACAAAAGATGCCAAAAACAATGTACCTATTTTTTTTCCAATTTTTTCCTTTAAAGCGTTGGACAGCTCTGCACAACAATGCATCCTGTGTACCAAAATCAAAAGTAATCAGACTTTAATTTTCTTGAGCTATATCAACGTAATCCCTACCAACAGATATTCCAAAAGGTAGAGAGAGAGAGAGAGAGAGAGAGAGAGAGAGAGAGAAGCTTAAAATACCAAAAAAACTACATCGCAATGCATTGATTCAGAAAATGATGTTATCTAAGACAATCCTACATAGCAATTTCTCAGAGAAGTCTTGATACTCCTCATGATACTAGGGAAGAAAAGCAAATAATCACCAAAAACCAAGTCTAGAACCTACTTTAATGACATAGAAAAACATCACATAAATAGAAAAGACATTATGCTTATTACTTTTTTAAGTAAAGGTCAAGCAAAGGTAACAATATAGTTATCACATATTATGGAAGCAAGAAAAGCAGAAATCCAGAATATTAGGAGTTAGAATTTTTTTTTCTTAATATCAGTAACATGGCTCAAACCTGCAACCTCATGGTGTCAACAATAAGCACCTTCCAATTATGCCAGAAGATTAAGGTTTTGACATTGAATGGCTGAACAAAGCAGAACTATATGAAGCAACTTTTAGTGGAAAAGGGTTTGGAATAACCAAAACCAAGAAAATATGGGTTTTCCATGCACAGTCCTTGTAATATCCTGAGTTACTTGGGCCTAGGATTAGTCTAGCCCAGGTAGTATCTTAGTTATAGTTTGGCCCAAGTTATAATGGAAGTAGAAGTCCATGCTTTTTGTAACTTGGTAAGACATCCCACGTGAGACAGTTTGGAATGGAATAGAGTTGTATGACAACTCTATATAGGAAGTTTGAGAGGAATAAGAATTCCATCTTCCTTTTATAAATATGGATAACCAACGACCATTATATTCATCTGCATTGGAGAAAAGCCTGAGAGCAAAGTATTGTGGATTGCAATTTAGGGGAAGGAGAGGAAGGCTGCCGATGTCAAATTCGCATTCAAAGACGACGATTGTTTATCAAAGGTGAGTGGATCTTCCTAATTATTTAGATGATCAATTAAGATGATTAATATTGGAGTATGATTCAATTACCCTGTATTGATAAGTACACAGTGATTGTATGTAACCATGGAATAGATTGGAAATCTGTTTTGTAGCCAAATAATTGTAGGATGGATCTGTTTGTATGATACAAATAAATTGGAATCAAAATCCCTGAACTCCAATTGAATAGGCTTGCAATTATGCTGAAATAGATACTGACGTCAGTGGTAGGAATTGATGATTGAGGCTTGTGGGACCCCCTGGCCCATTATATAGATGATTTGGATCATAGGATGGGAGGCAGACCATTGGTCGACCAAGATGGACTTGGAATCATGTGAGTAGACCCCGTTTGGGCCACCATCTATGCATCTGTAAATTAAAAATCGTTAATGACCAAATAAATAGAGTATTGGTCGTTTGTAGTTGTGGGACCCATCTATTGATTTGATCAATGATCAAGACCACACATCTTTTAGTGAACCCTTGGGCGACCATGGTGGAGTTGAACATCTAAGGTTTGAGAATAGTGGGGCCCACTGTCCAATAGTTTCAAAGAAGCCAGGCGTGACTTTGTACAGAAACTATCAGAATTTAATTCTGATTTATGGGCCACAGCATGTGATCTGATGATGGATCAGATCCAATAGACTGAAGATTTACTCTGGGGCGACAGTGTCTTAGAAGTCTGATCTTGGTATAGCCAAGTGGGACCCACTGGATTTGATCAAGAGGTTCAGATATGAACTGTTCTTGTATGTGTTCTGTGCAGGAAGATAAAGGAAGTCTATTATAGAAATAGACTTGGAAACTGTGTAGAAATAAAAATTTAACTTTCTTAATTAAGTGAATTTAAGTTTTGTGATTTATATTTAGTTAACTATGATTAACTAAATATACTATGATTGATTATTATGATGTAAAGTTGTATTACACATAGTACGGGCCCACTATATCACTCTATACCAATTATGATAAGAAGTGGGGCAACAACCAATGAAGTGTGTATGGGTTGGGTCCACACTACTGTTGTGTAAATTATTAATAATGAAATTTAATTACTATATGATTATGAGATATGGTGCATTGGGTTTCATATTTGGAATGTTGGACTTGTGTCCGGATGATAGATGGCTTCGGGCCATGGTGGCCGTTATAGCGGCTGGTCCTTAATAGACGTGAGTGGCCATTATGATGGCTGGTCCTTAGTAGACGTGTTTGATGAGACATGGTTATTGTGACCGGTATACATGTATATGATAAGGCCTTTGAGGCGTGGTAATGTGCATGGGCACGGATTTGTATGTGAAAGAATTTTAATAATATTTGATTATTGATTTAGACTTACTGAATTATGTGATGTTATATTCTATATGACTTGTGTAATTAGGAATATTCATTCACCAGTAGTACTGATGTTGTGTTACCCCCTTCAGGTAATCATGCTGCTGGTGGAACAGAGCAGAACGATGTTCAGCACGTAGATTTCAACATGCGTGGCTAACAAGAGAGAACAAGAAAAGATAATTTAGTGGATAAGGAGATTAGCCCTTGCTTAGGAAAGTTATTTAATGTTTTAGTACATTATTGATGCAGACAGAACATATTAAATTATTTTATAACTCATTGATTAATTGAAATTATTATTTGATTTAAATGCCAAATGCTTATGAGAATTATTTGATGAATATATGGGAAACATTGCCAAGTTATCACGATCCAGAGATCTGATAGGGCCCCAGAATTTGGGTCGTGACAGTCCTTTCATTTTAATTTAGCCCTCAACTTGCACAGTTTAGTAGCAAGAGGCATGGAACCTTGTATCTCTATAGTTTCTAGCCTAGAATATAAGATGAATGGTTTAGGTATTAGGAGCATACTACAAGACCATGCTTGCAACTGAGGTAAGTTAAATTACATTCTTTCTATTTTCATTAGACTTCAGAAAGTATGGGCATTAGCAGCTGTTTCTTTTAATTTAAAGGGGGTGTTTCCTGATTTGGTTTAGTGCTTTTATAGAAGTCCAGTCAGTTGGTTTGGCTATTTTAATGAAAGGCTTTGTTACAGATGAAAGTTTTTTACTTTAAAGGGCAACATTAGCTTTAGGAAAAGTCATTGTCAGGTAACATAGAAGCTTATAAGAGCGAGGTCTTGGAATTGCTATCTGGCAATTGCCACCATTTTTTCCCCAGAGTAATTACCCAGTTAATAATTCATCCTATGCTCTATCTATCTGTTGGCAACAGGCATACATGCTCAAAAACCAACATCTATAGGGGAACTTTACTGTCAGACCCTAGTATCCATTAAGACTTGACCAAAACTTTTGAAGCTGAAAAGAATTATACAAGTATATCTGGTAGAAAAAACTTTAAAAAAAAAAAAAAAAAAAAAAAACAAAGATGTGGGGGAAATGATTGCTAATAAATCAAGGATGAATGCTGAACTGCCATCTTCCTCCAATTGAACATCACGAGGAAAACTTCCAGCAGGAAATGCATTCATTTGATTTCAGTCAACCAAAACAGCAAAACACCAATGCACAAACTCCCTGCACTCTAAAAGAATGACATATTAACAAAGAAAACACCACTGAAATATTTTGATTTAGAACAAACTAATTTTATGTCATATGCAAATAATCAGAGGATGAAAGGATCATAAGTCATAAATACTCAGAATAATCCAAACTCACCCCTTACAAAATGAAACTTCGGAGTAGCAGTTAAAATAACACAGGAAAGATACTTCTGATGACTAAAGAGGAATTAGTTCTTAACATGTTTACTTTTTTTTTTATTGTTATGCTATCATTATAATTTATGCTTTTAAACATGCCCATGAAAATATTCATTCACCTCTTCCGCTGTCCATTGCCCCTTGGTCGAACGCCGTGTAGGGCCAGTTGTCCTCCTGCAAAAGCATCACATCAACATACTAGGCAAGCATTACCAATAAAAGAAACGGTAATGCACTAGTTGAGCATATTCCCATCAAACAAAAGGCAGTCATTTTAAGCTCCCCTAATCACACATTCATTGGTGAAGAGGAATGACAAGGAATTGTGTGCCCATCTCTCCAAAATGGAGTGTTGCAATAATTGAATCTCATGATGAATAAAATAATAATAGAAAGTAAAGATTGTTCCAAACTTCCAAACTCTATACATAAAAATTTCCAGGTTAGACCAGAAGCACATTTAATCTTCTTGTAGGTCTCATCAATGCTGAAATCCAAAAGCTTCAATCAGATCCTAACCCCGAAAATCCAAAATATTTTTTTTTAAAGCCCACTTATCATGAGTTCATGACTACAAAACAAACTCTGGCCTCTTCCACTGAATTGAATAAGTCATCTTATGCTTTATTCCATCTCCCAGATGTGTGGTTCTACATACCCACTCAGCTTAATGTAGAACTTAGTTCAAAATTGGCACATACTTCATTGCAATCCAATGCAAGATTTGAGACTTGCACGCATTGTCCAATTGAAACTCAGAGAGAGAGAGAGAGAGAGAGATTCCTCTGCCCATAATGAACACTGCAAGTGGAGCCCACTTGGATGTATGCCAATAATGGGGAGTGAGGGGAATGTGGAATAAGAGTGGACAAACATGGCCACAAAGGATCATCACAATTGCAGTTTCGAGTCCTCAAAGTTAAACAATCAAAGTATGCAGTTCTTTTTGTGATTCAATCCAATGTGGATATTGTAAGAAAATAGAAGGGTTTTATGGTATTTTATATCATTCTTGGGGCCAATGTGTAATTTCATTAATAGGGAGGGTCCTATATGTAATACCATATTAAACCCTTCTATTTTGCTACAGATATCAGTTCAGATCAGTGTCAGTTTGGGATGAGTGCAAACCTCTTACAGTGTGAATAGTGTGTGTGCCTCTGTGTGGGCCCATGCAAGCCAATCACAGGTGAGCAGGGTGGACAAAAAGGTCTTATTGTCTATTAGGTTTGGCATAGTATCAACATCTTGGATCATCATGAGCGTAGTTTCAAGTCTTCAAACTTAAACAGCGTTTTGAAGAGTGCGTTTGGTAAGTCAATCTAACATGGACATCAAATCCAATGTGTCAAGTTGGAACAACTGCCACTTTGCAGGGAGGAGGTTAGAGTGATCATAGGTGGCAGGAGTTTTTATATGGTGTCCCGATCAACAAATGAGTGTACAAACAAAACCACACACCACAGGCACATGAAAAGGGAAAAGGCAAAGCATCAACACGAAGGTCATATATGCCCCAAATAATATAATATTATAGATGGACATAGGTTATCTTGCAGCAAAGTCACTTTTAAAGTTTTACCCATGCAAAGGCCGAGAATTCTGAAAAGCATTGCCAGCCCCATCAAGAAAAGTAGCAGCAGCAGCAGCAGTGTCGCCTGTCCTAGAATTCCCTGTCTTCTCACTTTCCATTTTGCGTTTGCTGGAAAATGATGCAACAAACGCTGATCCCCACTCTAGCGGCTCTCTCCAAAATAGATTCCACAAACCACCATCAACCTTTCATCAAAGAGCTAGAAGTGATTCCCTGTGTGATAGGAAAACAATGAAATGAAACTAAGAAAGTACAACAGGAAAAAAATGACATCCTTACCCAAAAAAATGGAAATTTTACAGGAAATAAAATGCATGACAATGCATGCAAGAAATGACAGACAAGAAAAGGAAGAATAGAAAACTATCCCAGAGAGTGATAACATGCTAATCAACAAGAGACTTAAAGGTGTTGTGGGGAAGTCGTGATAGAAAAAGGACTGGTCTAGTCGAGAACTCCACCTTTACAATGAAAAACTGGGACCGCATTTAAATAGAATGCATGGTGGACCATTCGATAGCAAGACACCAAGCATTCCATCTATTTCTTGATTGGATGGCCCTTGCTGTCCATCAAGAATATATGAAATAGGCACCTTTATCACATTCGAGCCATATCAAACATCCTTTTTCAGGTTCCTTTTTTTTTTTAGCACCCAGCCAAGGAGCTGGGCCATATGGGACCCCAACCATGGGGACAGAAGGCTGCTTCCAGAGGAAGAGGAAACTAGGGATCGATTAGGATTTAGTTGAGAAGGGGAGTATCCGAACAACTGGGCAGCCCGCTTTCAGGTTCTTGATATACTGTTAAAATCATCTGAAGGTGATGACATGGGCCCACATGTCAGACCATCATTTTATGGTGCAAAGGTCTCACACTGGATTATTCCTCAAAGGCTATGATGCCCAAATATGAAATGGATATGGACATCGATACGGGGAGTGGGGATATGACTACGGCACTTTAGAAAATCTAGGATAGGGATACAGATACGGCTGTCCTAAATTTTTTTTTTTTAGAACATTTTTTAAGTAATCAAATTATCATTGTTTACATTCCTTTTCTAACATTTTTTTAGATTGGAACAAAAATACTAAAAGAACTATATGGAATAATGGACTTGGTAAGAAAGATATGCTAATCAATTCTCCAAAAGTTCCACAGGCATTGATCTCCATTCTCAAATTAGATCTTAAAAAGAACATGACTTTGCTAATTAATGCACCATAGTTCGTATCAAGCATAAGGTTAATCAAAGTCAAACAACCAAGCAAATCCAATAATCAAAGACAATAGATCAGTCTTGATATATACAAAATACAGCTCAAGACAACAGAACTTAACCTTAAACACACTTTCATTCACATCAAGACAACAGAACTTAACCTTAAACACCTTCAACTTAAAACTTTTTACCGACAACCCTTCTAGATTTGAATTTTCTTGGGTGGTTGATGTATTTTACTCATTTGATAAAAAAAAAAAAAACAAAGGTACCATTTACAGTAAAGCCCACTACAAGCTCTCCTTTAAAGAAAATAGCACTCAAGAGCTGCACAAACCCAACCGACAAAGGAAATCTTCACCAGAAACTCTCATTTATGATTGAAGTTAACTCTCTTCTTTTTAAAATTAAGAAATACTGCAATTAAGATGGGTGCCACAAAGATTATCACATTAAGCGTGTGGTGGGTGCCCCCCAAATTGCAAATTATTAGCAGTAAGATGTTCTCAGACCGCATTCCTTAAATCAATAGGGCAACATGTTTTCTACTAAATGCATCAGCTCACACCCAATTTTACTTGCTCTTCTCCATACGCATGCATACCAAAAACACCCAAATTTAAAATTTTCAAACGGAAGATGAATTCCACCAAAATCCGAACGAAACCCTAATCTTCAATAAGCTCGACAATCACAATTAAAAAAAAAAAAAAAAACACCCAAACTCAAAACGGAACCCTAAACAAATGAAATTCAAATCCAACAAAAAGAACCGCATACCTCACGCAATCGACTGCAGAAAACCCCCAAATTCAACATGGAATCGAGGAGATCAACGAGGCAATCGAATGATTGTGCATTGAAGACCTGAAAGCACGAAGAAGATCCTCAAAAGCGAGCGAGAGAGAGAGTGTGTGTGTAAAAGGGCGGACAGTGCAGTTCAAGTAAAAGCATGATCGAACGGTGGAGGTGAAGTAGATAAAGGAATGTGACGAGATCTCGGCCGTCCGTTTCGAGGGCCTTTTAAGTCTTGCATTAAAGGCCGCTTTTTACACATTGATTCGAATCCCAACGGGTAGTCCACGTGGGACCTTCTGTAGCCGGTTGCATGCCGTACGGACAGTTTACTTGTCGAGTGTGGATGACCGGACTCTTGTAGCTGACCGCTGAGCCATGGACATTGTCAAAGATTTGAGTGACCGTTTGCAAATACGTTGGAGAGTTTTGAAAATTTTGAGGTTTTGGCCTCTGATTATTGTTGAGAATGTGATGCAATATATAGGGAGATTGCTTTTAAGAGGTTCATAAATGTTATTAAAAAGTTGTGATTTTTGCATAAAATTTCTGATTATAAGTAGTAAATATTACAAAAAAAAAAAAAAACAGACCTGTTTTTCAGCTTCCCATTATTGAAATAAATAAAACCAATATAACTACTAATAAATGTGGACTATATGAATTTGTAATCCAAAATGCATAAAAATTGGAGTGTGTCCTACTCTTGGATTGAACACATGTAAAACTGTTATATTTTGGATGCAATCAAGCCAAAACTGTCACAAGTCACGAAGATAAATTGCCGGAGAGGGAGGGGGTGTTATATTTAGGGCACACGTGTTATATTTAGGGCACACTTGGTAATGGGAGAGAAATCCAAGGGCCCGTTATTTCTTGGATATGGATAATATTTTATATTTAGGGCACACTTGGCAATGGGAGAGAAATCCTAGGACATATTTGATCTCGGCTGCAAAAGAGGGAATGGGTGTTTCCTCTTCTGCAAATTAGAAAATCCCACATGAATAGTGGGATTTCCGAATCTTAGCCGCTAATGTGTAGGCTGAAAGGGCGGATTTGTATCCGAAAATAATCGGCGCACCCAAACGAAAGTGGGAATGTGTCGGCTCCAAAAAAAACTGTACACATGGGCTTTGCACAAAATGGTGCCCTAAATTCGAATGATTCCTTACTAACATTGAAAATATGCTTTGCTCGATGGATGATTCATCGCATCCCCCATTTGGCTAACATAGTGAAATCAATAAAGATTTCTCCAGTAACGTTTGGTAAGTAGAGATGGAGGGAAGGCGACAAAGAGTGAGGGAGGGGGGTCTCCACTTAGGGAGAGAGATATTTCATCGAATCCGAGAGAGAGAGAGAGAGAGAGAGAGAGAGAGAGAGATGGATCGACATACCTAATATGGGCTAGATTGAACAAGAAAGATGAATAGCTTGGGATGCAACTTGGTTCTCCAGTGGTGAAGGTTTCGACCTAGAGTGATGGAAGGGAGAAATAGAGTTTAGAACGATTAAATACCCTCTTGCGCAATGAAAGGAGAGACCCAATTTTGGTAGGGTGAGGGGTTGAAACGCCCTTTTCCTTTGCATTTAGGGTTTTGGAAATCCAACATCATTTCTTTCCTCGAATGCCAAACATAGACTTCCTTAAACCATTGAAAATATTTAAGGGAAAATCAGAGAGGAATCCTCTTTTGAGAGTTTTCACCAAACATGATCTCAAATATTTTCTTACTAATATTTAAAAATAAATTTATCTACTTAAAGAGTGTTAATAATATCCAAAGAAGAATTGACCGATCAAAAAATATATCCAAAGAAAAATTCTAATTCCAAAATACCTCAATACTTTTAAATAAATAATTTCTAAAACTTTTTGTGGATTGTTAAAATAAAAAAAATAACAAGGCTTGTTGAATTGAGTCCAAACCAGTCAAAACAATCATTTATTCATTATTTTAGGATTGATAGTTGTATCCCACTCAAACGAAAGTTAATTGGTCCTTTGTTTATACCAACTACATATGTAAATGGATAATATGCGTAATATTTGCGCATCGGTATTGTTTGTTTGGGGAGATAAGTCCGGGCCTTTTTTTTTTTTTTTTGGTGTGTGGGTGGGGGGGGGGGGGGGGGGGGGGGGGTATTTTTATATTTAGGGCACACTTGATAATGGGAGAGAAATCCAAGGGCGTGTTTGGTGTCAACTGTGAAAGAAGGAACGGGTGTTGTTTCTTGGAGGCGTGTTTGGTGTCGGTTGCAAAGAGGGAACGTGTGTTATTTCTTGGAGACGGATAATATTTTATATTTAGGGCACACTTGGCAATGGGAGAGAAATCCTAGGGCATGTATGGTGTTGGCTGCAAAAGAGGGAAATGGGTGTTTCCTCTTCTGCAAATTAGAAAATCCCACATGAATAGTGGGATTTCCGGATCTTAGCCGCTGATGTGTAGGCTTAAAGGGCGGATTTGCATAAGAAAATAATCGGCGCACCCAAACGAAAGTGGGAACATGTCGGCTCCAAAAAAACTGCACACATGGGCCTTGCACAAAATGGTGCCCTAAATTCGAAGGATTCCTTACTAACATTGAAAATATGCTTTTCTCGAGAGATGATTTATCGCATCTCGCACTTGGCTAACATAGTGAAATCAATAAAGATTTCTCCAGTAACGTTTGGTAAGTAAAGATGGAGGGAAGGCGACAGAGAGTGCGGGAGGGGGTCTCCACTTAGGGAGAGAGACGAATTTCCTCGAATCTGAGAGAGAGAGAGAGAGGAGAGAGAGAGAGAGAGAGAGATATGGATCGACATACTTGATATGGGCTGGATTGAACAAGAAAGATGAATAGCTTGGAGGCGACTTGGTTCTCTAGCGGTGAAGGTTTTGACCTTGAGTGATGGAAGGGAGAAAGAGAGTTTAGAACGATTAAATACCCCCTCGCGCAATGAAAGGTGAGAGCCAGTTTTGGTAGGGTGAGGTGTTGAAACACCCTTTCCCTTTGCATTTAGGGTTTTGGAAATCCAACATCATTTCTCTCCTCGATTGCCAAACACGGATTTCCTTAAAACCATTGAAAATAAAAAAGGAAAAATCAGAGAGGAATCCTCTTTTGAGAAATTTCACCAAAGATGATCTCAAATATTTTCTTACTAATCATTTAAAAATAAATTAGTCTATTTGAAGAGTGTTAATAATGTCCAAAGAAGAATTGACCGATCTGAAAATATATCCAAAAAAAATCCTAATTTCAAAATACCTCAATACTTTTAAAGAAATAATTTCTAAAACTTTTTGTGGATTGTTAAAATAAAAAAAATAACAAGGCTTGTTGTATTGAGTCGAAGCCAGTCAAAATAGTCATTTATTCATTATTTTATGATTGATAGTTATATCCCACTTGAACGGAAGTAAGGGGCCCTTTTTTTATACCAATTTATATATATAAATGGACAATATGCGTCATATTTACGCATCGATCATGTTGGTCCGGGGAGATATGTCCGAGCCTTTTTTTTTTTTTTTTTAGGGGGGGGGGAGATAATTTATCGCCTCAAATACTTAGCTGGGGGGGGGGGGGAGATAATTTATCGCCTCAAATACTTAGCTACGCACCTCTATGCGCATTAAAGGGTGCCATCTGTTTCGATTCTCAAGGATTTTGGGGCTGCGCGAAACATACATGAAATGTCTTTTTGAGATTTGAATTGGAGACTCCTAACCTCCTTACCAAACATTCTATTTACGTTTTCAACCCGCATTAAGATAATAAGAGCTCTGAAAAGGACTTGTCAAACGAGCACTTAAGACTATAGTAATAGATGTACCACAAGTGCTAAAATCATTACCTCCCATGAGAACCATGAGAGGTACCTCTCATATCAATGAATGCCATATATGATATATATTAGAGTAACTCTCCACCGTGTATTTTTTTTCTTAAAATACTTGCACCTCGGAGGCTCACCTAGATTTATAAGATCTCAACATATTTATTTACATGTGTGGAGGAATAAAGGTGAGGTGAGTGTCAACTGTCAAGTCACAAAAAAAGATAAAACGACAAAGTATGTTAAATTTAAAGTAAATATATGGTCAAAAGAAAGAGGTCAAAAGTATAAGGTAAGTGGTATGACATCACATGTTTACTTATGCGCTTCACTTCTATTCACCTAAACATAATGAAGGTAAGTGATATTAGCCACCAGTAGTAGGTCTTGAAATTTTATTGCCATTACATCAAGCAACTATATTTTAATGATTTAATGATGAATACCGCTTTGAGTGACGTGATGTTAGGATCAATTCAGGCGAGGTCAATGTACGTGACTACGTGTGAAAGGGATTGAATCTATCAAAGGTAAGGGCCCTAAATAAACAACTTGAAAATAATAATCATCATCAAAGCCTTTTCCCAACTATGTTGGAGTCGGCTATACGAATTTTATTTCTCCATTCTTATCTGTCTTGAGTCAAATCTCATATAAATTATACTACTTCATATATATTTTTACTACCTCCGTTCATGTTCTCTTTAGCCTACGTATCCCTTCCTTTTGGTGGGCCATCAACCTTCATGACCAAAATTTTCCTCTACGTTGAACACGCCCAACCATCTCAAACGGATTTATCTAATTTTATTCCTTATTGTTGCTACCCATAAATTCTCTTGAAAGTGCTTATTTCTAATTTTATCCTTCATAGTCTTACGACACATATACCTCAATATTTTCATCTCTGCTACACTATTTTGTGCGCATGCCGCTTCTTGATTGGCCAATATTATGCTCTATAGGTCATAGATGGTCTAATTGTTGTCCCGTAAAAAAATTTCTTCAATCTTGTTGGCATTCGTCAGTCACAAAGCACTCCAAAAGCAAGTATCTATTTCAACATCACACTTTTATCATATGTTTGACATCTTCATCGGTCTCCCCATTGTTACTAATTATAGATCAAGGTAGCAGAAAGAATCGCTTTGTGGTATCTCACGGTATTCAATTCTCAATGTAGTTTCGGCTTTTTCTATATGCCCGTTGAAATATAATCCATATATCCCGTATTTGTACGACTTATTTTAAAGTTTTTAAATTCTAAAGGCTTACGCCGTCCTTCGAGTTTTTGCATTCACGCCATCTCTTGATTCATCTACCAACATAATATTAGCTGCAAATAACATACACAAGGTATATCTTCTTGAATATATATATATATATATAAATGAATGTTCATGTGCATCTATCCATCAACATAGAGTGAACGACATTTGATAGGTATCTGCTTAAACGCAAACCAATCGTGGGGACGACATGATGGAAATTGGTATATTAATCTCAATTTCATGACTACAATCATGGAAAAACAAAATGAATTAATTGGGCGAAAAATGTATTTCCAAAAGCTTCACCTCTTACCTTTTAAATGTTCATTTTACCATTGGTTCGTTTGTTCATAGTCATTTATATGTGTAAATGATTCACATGCCTACTGGTTATGCATCATTAAGTTTGGTTTGCCATAATTTATGTATAAATAAAATATGAAAATTGTATGTAAGTGAGGCCATTTATATGCCAAAATCTTCATATCTAAATAGGTCAGATTTAAAAAAACCTTATCGCAAAAGACACTAGTACACACATTTTATGGTGATTACATTTTTGTGGGCCCCATCAACAATCTTTTAATTTTCTTCAATCATGTGAGCCCCATATTTTAATCCAAACCGTTCAATCTATTTGTTGAAAAAATAAATCCAATAGTTTAAGTTGACCATCTTAAATCTTCATAATAGATCTTGAGTAGTTTATAAAAAGTTCCAAGCTATAGTTCTAATTTTAAGCACTGATGTGGGCCTGAAATTCATAATCTTCGTCCAATATTATTGTATCAATAGTAAAATTTCATGGTATATATAGTTTCACTCCTTAATTCTTCATGTATCTCGAGAAATTTATAAAAAAAAAAAAAAACTCCAAAAAATACTCAGATACATATAAAATCATTAAATCTACTCACTTACATGTATGATAAAAAATGATGATTTTGATGAAGTTTCACATGTGTAAAAGCATTTACCCCACTTTCCATCATTTGCATCTATAATTGACAAACTCCCGCGGAGCACCAAATAATTCCCACCACTCTACACCAGTACATGTGGTTCTCCAAAATCATCGGAAAGCCGCCATTTCAAGGCAGCAGATCAACGAATCTGCTGAAGAAAGGGAGAAGAAAAGCCTCCAAAAACCCTAACCCCTGAAATCCCTAAAACCCTAGAAATGGAATCCCTAGGAGTTCTCCTCGCCTACCCGGTGATCCCCTACCTTGATGAAGAGCTCGATAAGCGATTCAAGCTCTTCCGCCTTTGGGAATATCCCAAGCAGAAGGAATTCCTCAAGGAGAACTCGAATTCCATCCAGGCCATCGTAGGCAATGCCATGGTTGGTGCCGATGCCGAGACGATCGATGCTCTTCCCAATTTGAAGATCGTGTCGAGTTTCAGCGTCGGATTGGACAAGGTCGATCTAGGCAAGTGCAGGGAGAGAGGGATTAGAGTTACCAACACGCCTGATGTGCTCACGGACGATGTTGCAGATCTTGCTATTGGGTTGATTCTGGCAGTGTTGAGGAGGCTCTGCGTGTGTGATCGGTACGTGAGGAATGGGCTGTGGAAAATGGGGGATTTTCAATTGACTACAAAGGTTGGGTTTTTAACTTTTTTTTTTCCTTGTTTTTGATCATTTGATTGTGAAGTTTGGATTTTGATAGGGTAGGTAGGGTTTTTGAATCTGGGGTTTGATTGTTTTTGGAATTTGGGTTTTGATTAGCTGTTGTGAATGAAATAGGATTTGGATAGACTATAAAAAAAAAAGAAGAAAACCAAATAATATTTTGAAGTTCTTGAATTTCACTTTGTTGCAAGCAGCAAAATGCTTGATGGCTCGGTCTTTTATCTAGTTCTATTTTTCATTGGGGATTTGAATTCACATACTCTACTCACACATTCATGTTCCTAACCAGCTAAGCTACAACCTAGGGGCGTTTTCTTTAGTTCTAGTTATCAATCTTTGTGGTTCCCAAATTGATGGATAAGTCTTAAAGATGATCTTACTGTTAGAATATTGAAGTAAGGTTGCTGAAAGTCAACAATAGCTGCTGACAAAGGCAAAGTAAAATAAAAAAAAAAGTTGACAGAATGCTGTCTGCCAAAACTGAGGCTACACCTTGCTATAGCGAGGGTGGCGGACGCGTAGAGCCCAGTTGTATCCGGACTCTAACCAAAAGTTTGAGATGGACTTCTTTTCTAAGAGGATTATAATTAGGAGTCTTAAGCACGAATTTAGGGGCTATATATTGGGTGTTTCTCACAACCCAAAGAGACACGCGATCATCTCTCAAGTTCTGAATTAGTGATCAAATTGAGAGAAATTTTCTCTAGAGATTTTTGAAGAGTTGTACTGCAAAGTACTCTAGAGAGCTAAGTTCTTCTGCATCCCTTATAGAAAATCATCTTCTTGCTTAGAAGATTTGAGGAGTCAAACGCTGGATCTGTTGCAATCAACGGTGTGATGTCGTTGAAGCGTAATGCGACACAAGGAAACTTCAGTCTTTAGATAGGGGATATCTAGGGAAGAAATCTGAGTTTCTTGTAATTGCGAGATTCATAGTGTTTGATTAGATCCAGTACGGATCGGTGGTTTTTTACCCGGTTTGGGTTTTCCACCTTAAATTTGGTGTTCTTGTGGTGTGTGCTTGTGATTTTATTTCCGCTGTATAGATTATTATTTTTTGCACACTAGTGGGTTGATTTATTTAATGGACCAATCTAGAGATCTCGAACCCTAAACCCTCAATTGGTATCAGAGCGGGTTACACTAAGTTGCTGTGTTTGATCTAAAGAGAATTCTAGAATGGACTAAGGATGAGAAGCATGCCTCTGATTGTAATAACAAGGCAGTGAATAGTATATACAATGGAGTGTCTGCTGAAGAGTTCCGTGGGATTTTCACTTGCAAAACTGCAAAAGAAGCGTGGGAAGTCTTACAGACAGTATATGAGGGTACAGACACGGTGAAGCAATCTAAATCGCAAAGGCTAACTAAAGAATTTGAAACCATCGTGATGGAAGAAGATGAGACCTTTGATCAATTTTATGCAAAACTAAATGATATTGTCAATTCTGTTTTCAATCTGGGTGAGGAAATTCAAGAAAACAAGATTGTCAAGAAAATTCTGAGGTCTCTACCTTCGAGGTTCGATTCTAAAGTTGATTCTATTGAAGAAAACAAGAATCTTGATACCCTCAAGGTAAACCGGCTGGTTGGAAATCTTCAAACCTTTGAGGCAAACCGTTTGGATAAAGGAAAATCAAAAGAGAAACTCACTTACCATTCAAAAAGATAAAAAAAAAGGTCTTAAGATGATCCTGATGATTCAGTTGGTCGACTGACTGGTGGGAGATGCTGTTTTCTGACTCATCCGGGGAAGGAAGATTGTCTGCCGCCGGAAATCTTTCTAAGACGTGGATTATTTTCTGTTTCCTGTCGCCCAAGTCCCAGTGGCTTCTCTTAGCCAACTATTCTTAGGGAGGACTTGACATTTTCATATCATCTACACTTTCACATATGAAAGTGGAGAGGTTGTAGACGTGTTTATAGTGGTCAAGCTAATAGTTGACCCAACATTGAGTCTTGCCAGTTGTCCATCTAAAGTCATTAAATAGATAGCAAGCATAGTGTGTATGATAGGCCAATGAGTCTAATTTCTAATCATATGGCATGAATTTTGACGATGGGTTCAATTTTGATTTTTAGTGATTTTTTTTTTCACAAAGCTAATGTTGTAAAAGGTGATATTGATTTTAGATATGAGCTACATTGATGGATTTATAAATTGTAAAAATGAGCTAAATATTAGATACCAAAACTTAAAATATTTAATAGTCAAAGATAAAACAACTATACAGGATGTTATGACTTAAGGGGATCCATATTTTGGTTTATAGTGTGTACTAATGAAAGAAAACATTGTTTTCTAATATTTTTCAATATTTTGATTTTTTTGGGATTTCTTTGTCACTTGCTTTTGGCTCGAAAAAAATTCCCAACGCGATGGACCGCAACGGCCACGAATTGTGACGCTATGCAGCACCACATCATTTTTTAGGGTAAACCACGATAGCAATTGCGACCGCAACGCAATTTTAAATCATGATTAGTGCACTGGATAAGTGTTATTACGGCAGAAGTGTTGAATGAAAAAAAAATTCATATTACGGAGAGAGTACAAGCCCGCTTGACTTAACATCGAGCTTGGTTATTCATAATATGATTTTTTTTTTCATTCAACAGTTCTAGCGTATTAACACTTATCCGGTGCCCTAATCATGGTTTTAAATCGCATTGCAGTCGCAATTGCTATTGTGGTTGGCCCATCGCATTGGGAATAACTTCCCTCACCATACCTAGAGCTTGGTTAGTTGGGTTCGGTTAGGCCTGATCCATGTTGCTACCCTAGGTATGGTGAGGGAAGGTTGATGGGAAGTTGAGGAAGGCACATGTGTATATTTTAGCATATTTGATAGATTGCAGCTACGAGCCATCAATGCTATGGAGTCTTCACACACATCTTGAAGCCATGCTAATGGAGAGATGCCAAGGATTCCTCTCTCAAGGGTGAGAGGGCCTTTTTTTCCATTCACTAACTTAAGACTGAAAAAGGAAACGATTTCCATTGGCTTCATCAGGGGATCCTTTACAAGCTTATATAAACTAGTAGCCAACCATCTTTTTCCAAATTATGGATCACGCTTTATAATTATGGGAGATTTTTTGCTAACAAACCTTGTTAAACTTGATTATATTTAGTAGTGCAATCAATGGATTTATAGTAATATATATTAACCTGTTAGCATTTTGCTTCGATTCTGTTGGTCTTAAAATGTGAGGATCTTTAGAAAAGATTTCCCATTTTACTGTATTTATTTTTTGATGACAATATGGATGTCCTCTCTTCCTTTTATAAAATTAAATGGGGTGGCAGTTTGTTATGTATAAAAAGCACCTCTTCGAATGAGTAGTATATCTATATGGGCTCTTATTCTGGCTAGTGGTTGCAACACTAGGGTCAGTTTAGATTTGTAAGTAACACATATGGCTCAACCCAAGCCTGGCCCTTTTATTAATACCCGAAAGTTAAATGGTCAACCTAAACCCTTAATTAACCAGTCAGTCTGAGGGTTTAGGTTGTATCACTTTTTGAATAAGAGGTTCCAAACCTGTAGCCATATGAATCGCGTGCATGCTTATACACTTAAAACTAAGCACATCAATGGATGAATGTATGTGGTAACAGTCAATTTAAAAGGGTATGCCATATATATTTTTTTTTGGTGAATAGTTCATCTTTAATCGGCTGAGTTACACAGTAAGAGGATCTATGTGTTTTTGCCTTATTTATTTATTGTTTTATTTTGTATATTTACGTGTGCGGATCTACCTGTCCTTTGAGACTTGTTTCCAGAGACTGGATCGGGTTTAATCCTGGGCACGCGCGGGTCGTTTGGCCTGTGGCCTGTGTGAAAGAGGAAAGATTTAAAACCAGTATATTTCAGCATATGCAAAGGATTTCTGATATTTTCTGAAAAGCTAATTGGGGAGATGTCCCAACACTCTGTCCATGTTTAAACCCATGATAAAGAGGCTCTTGATGTTTTCAATACTAAATAAAGATTCTGCAATTGTCTTGCATGATTATCTCATGAAGCAGATCTATGGATCTGGATCCATATAAATTGAACCATGAAGTATCGTGTACATCGAACCTTCAGAGATGTTCATTTGCATTAATAGCATTCCTGTTTGGCAAGAGCCTGTGGCACAGTGGTAGGTGCTCACTATTGTGACCTTGGGTTTGTGGTTTCAAGTCCTGTCTATTATCCAAAAAAATCCCCCCCCCCCCAAAAAAAAAAAAAGGAAACAAACTCTACCATAGCATTCTGGTGCAAATTGAATTGCTCTTGATCTGAATTATATTGATAGTGTATTTTTCCTCTTCTGTTGTGTGGTGTGGCACTGGAATCAGAAACCACAGTAGGTGGGATGCCCTTTTCTTCTTAACTCATCTGGCTCAGATCAGGACCTGTTTCTTTGCTGCCGTGTTTCTCTGTGAATAGATACTTGAGCTCTTTATCTTTCGTAATATTTTCAAGTACACCCTTAAGCTACCGTGCTGTTCTTGGGTAAGAACCTTGTGTGGACTATATTTCTTTACATTGTTTTGTTAGCTAGCTAAGGTTCTTGCAATATGAGGCTCATAAGTAATTGTTTTTCCTGTATTTACCTCATGGTGTATGTACCGTTGCAGTTCACTGGCAAAACTGTAGGCATTGTTGGGCTGGGCAGGATTGGTTCAGCTATTGCCAAGCGGGCCGAAGGATTCAGCTGCCCCATCAGTTACTATTCTAGATCAGAGAAGCCGAATTCCAAGTATAAATACTACCCAAACATCATCGACTTGGCAGCCAATTGTCAGATCCTTGTAGTTGCATGCCCATTAACAGAGGAAACTCACCACGTTATCAACCGCCAGGTCATCGAGGCATTGGGTCCGAAGGGTGTGCTTATTAACATTGGACGAGGGCCACACATTGATGAGCCCGAACTCGTGTCTGCTTTGGTTGAAGGTCGTTTGGGTGGGGCTGGGCTTGATGTATTTGAGCATGAGCCTGATGTACCTGAGGAACTGTTTGGGCTTGATAATGTGGTGCTCTTGCCCCATGTGGGGAGTGGCACATGGGAGACCCGCAAGGATATGGCAGACCTTGTGCTCGGGAACTTGGAGGCCTACTTTCTGAATAAGCCCCTCTTAACTCCAGTGGTGTGAGTTTGGGGACACAGTTGGTGAAGGATGTTTTTTACAAAATTATATCTTGGGATCTCCGAATTGTAATTGTTCATGCAGGCGGGATATTGTTGATGTGTAGAACTGAAAATTTTTAACTATGACTTGCTATTATCCTTCAGTTCACAGCCTAATTTATCTAAAGCCATGCAGCTGAATGTATCATTTCCAAGCAAGGGTCATTCCAAAAGGACCCATTTGGTAGTTTGTAAAATGGGTTCAGGTCACTCGGTTTAATTTGTTATTATTATTTTTTTTCATGGTAACCAGAGTTATATACTTGATTCAGTGTAACTGAGTTCCAATGATCCAAAATGGGGTGAAATGGTTGCGGCATCATGGTCATAGGTTTGGTCTCAACTTGCTCATTGAAATGAAGCTGTCTCAACTTGCCCATTGAAATGAAGCTGAAGTGAAATAATTGTCAAGGTTTGGTCTTTGATGTGCATATATAACCATTCTGTAGTTAGTGTGAACCCTAGACTTATCATGGACAGGGCACATCAATAATTGTTTTATGATGATACTGACACGTATATAAGACACTTATTGGTTGGATTAATGGCCGCCCAAGAAGGATGAAAGAAGAAATTTTTTTAAATGAACGTGAGTTCTTTGGAACTGTATGGAAAACAGGGGAATAGACTTGTGTGCAAATATAGATAGCAAACCAGCCAAACAAGATGAGGTGGGAACGTTTGGTAGAGTTGAATACAGAGTATCTTTATGAAAAAGAAAAGGGAATTTAGCACACCCTCTTTTTTTTTGAAAAAGACTAAGTTTCAGCTGATACTATTCCGAAATATATGGTGTATATTAGTTCTTTATTCAAATAGACAAGCCATTCTCTTTCACAAGGGGGAAAAATAGAGTTTGAATGGAATGTTGGTCATCCTAATTCCCAGGCTTGTTCCATCTCAAGGATTACAGTGAAAGAGCTTTTCTTGATGCTTGCAGTAGATTGTAAAAAATAGGCAGCCCCTAACCCATAAAATCTTGTCTTATTCACTAATCATGGTCACCTTGGGATTTTCTGCTTCTCTCCTTTAGATCCAAGGGTTAAGATGGACACCTGGATATCACAGGATTCAGACGGTGTAGCTTGGATGATAATTTTCTCTTCTCTTTCCCTTGGGCATGTTGCCATCCAAGTTAAAACCCATCAATTATTAGTCCGCCTACCTTTGATCGTCAATCACATCAGAGAATCATCCCCTAGTTGCGTGCTAACTGCTAATGATATACTTCTATTGCAAGTGACAATCAAGGGTCTCACTCACTCTCAAGTCTCACCTAACGCAGACACCTCACTCATGTGACATGGGACATGGGGGCATGGGCCCACCAAGATCAACCCTTTTTAAAGGCTTTTATAAGGACAGATGTGTACCAACGTTGGGTTGATCGAGTGGTTCGGTGCTCGGTCCTTAAGCAAAGTCTCGGGTTAGAATCTTGTGAATTGAAAAACTTGATATCCCATTATGGACCGACAGAGGCTCGAGCCAGAATTGCCCGGGCATAAAAGATTTATAGATACCGGTGCGAAAGAAAAAAAAAAAAAAAAAAGAGGACAGATGTGCGTCCTGCATCAACTTCTTATTCCAAAATCGTAAAAACTTTAGGTACAGACTGAGGAACGTCTGACCAAGTGAACCACTTGGAGCTCTCTTTCTCCTTTATTAATGAAAATTTGAGCAAAAATGATCTAATATTGTCTGGCCCACGGCCCACTAACTCAATGGTCTCCTTTGCTCTAAAGTCCCTATTGGCCTATTGCCGTAGCCATCAAAGAGAAATTTAGCACCGAGCCAACGACAGGTAAGGCAACCATGTCAACAAACCAGGTGAGCCAGCACAAGCTCAAGCTCAAGCTCAAGCTCCCCGGTTGCAATTAAAAAAAAAAATTTTGAATCGGAAACTTATTTTCGAAACCGGTAAAAACTTGGATCCCACGGCTGTGTCTCTTACACACTACCTTCCTATGAGTGAGAATGTTTAAACTCCATCACCGGGCCTTCAGCAACATATCAATGGGGGTTTGGTCACGCCGTAAGATTCAACAATGACAGATAGCATAATTAGCTCAATCTTATGGATTATTAATATTTATTTTAATTTTATTATCAATCACTCAATCTTACATAAGGACCAACTCCTTTTAAAATAAAAATTTAAAGATATATAAAAGAAGGGAATGTAATTCATCTTGAACCACAAGAATTATCATTATATGGGCCCCATCGTAGGATTCCAGATATCCCACTCAGAAAAGCATGTAACAGACACACATATATATATATATATATATATAATATAAGTCTTCTGCTAAACATTATATAATATTATTAAGTTAAGATTTTAAAGATTTAATTCATTAAAGGGTGTACTACTAAATATATTTAAAATGGAGATTTATTTGGGTGAGATGAGCAGAGCTTATGATGACCCATCTGGGTGCATGCATGAGATTTGGTCAAAGATCACAAGGCTATAGATCTTAGATGGGTGTGATTTTTCATTCTACCCATTCACATAGTCCTCCTGAGGTCCAACATCTTAGTTGTGTATATTGTGTTGGTAATAATTTTCCAAAGTCAGAGAGACTAGGAGGATTATGTAGTAGGACCAAGCTGAAAGCCTTGCTTAGTTGGGCTTTGATTTTTAATTAAGATTGAGCTGGAGACAGCAAAGCATCTTCCATGAACATCTTCTGTGATCCCACCAAAATATGAACATGTCCACTGGTGTGGCCCACCTTAATGTCCAAATCACCAAACCATGGCCCACACTTGCATCATCACATCAAAAACACAAACAGAACCTCCTCCTCCTTCCTCTCCAGAAAACAAAACCAAAGCTCTTTTAACTGTGAAAAGACACATCTTCCCACAAAGAGAGAGAACCAGAGATCCAACGGTCCTGATCAACTCGTCCCCTTGATCAGGTCCACTTCCGTTATCTTCTTCCCACTGTATCCTATACGAAGACGAGAGAGAGAGAGAGAGAGAGAGAGAGAGAGAGAGATTGTAGATTGTGATGTCGTCTGCGAAGTCGTCCCGATCGAGGGCGGTGGCGCAATCGGCACCGTCGAAGGGAATCGCCAACGGTCAGGATGGGATCGCCCAGCTCGAGGACAAGCTCAAGGCCTTCAGGACCGACCAATTCGATCCAGACGCCTTTCTTCAATCCAAATGCCAGTCGATGAACGAGAAGGTCTCTTTCATTCACCCACGCCCTCCTTTTCTCTTCTTTTCGCTTCAATTACGTGTTTGTGAGAATTCATTACAGTAAGCATTGGATTTAGTGGTATTGGGTTGTGGGGTGTGATTTGGTTTGGTTTGTTTGGATGTTTGGGATCTGGATGAGATTTTTGAGGGGTTTGTGCTTTTCGCGGTCTGGGTGCGTTTGGATGTGTGGTGATTGATTGAATGCTTTGGGTGGAATTGTGGGGTTTTTAATCTGGTTTGTGTTTGGGGCGTAGAAGGAATAAAAAACCCAGATTGTGGAATGCTGGTTTGAACTTTTTTTTAGAAAGTTCTCTGCTCTATAGTTGTATTAGTTGGTTGATGCTGACAACAATTTGAGTGAAGAAGCTGTTTACTGTAAACAGTACATGATGTGGTTCTGAATTATCCTGTCTGTGCCAAATGCATCAAAGGAATTGCTTTTATGTGATTTGCTGAAATATTCCACATCCTTGTGGTTTGGAGGACATCCTTTTCTAAGTATATGCTGTTATTCCTGTTTGATTTGGGCCTAAACCTTGAGTAGCACTGCTGCTGTCTTGGTGCCCCGGAGTCATACTTCAGGTATCCAATGCTATGATGACTTATGAGCTCTTTGAGTTATAGCATTAATAGAGTCGAATTGAATCACATCACACATGAAGAAGAGGAGTTTCCCATTAGAAAATCACAGAATGAATAATTCCATACAGTATGGTCTAAATATGCATATATGATCCTTTTGGATTTGGATACATCAAACTAGGAACTAGGATTAGGAACCCTTTTTCAAAGAATATTCAGCCAATTAAATTTATAAGAACCAAAAAAAAAAAAAAAAAACCCAAAAATACAGAATGCCTCAACCTTTATTCTTTTTAGAACTCAATGGCTCAGTTAACAGTCTTTAGATTGTAGAACTGCTAACTTACTAATCAAGATACTATTAGCTTGAAACTCTGAAAGAAACTCTCTCGATAACAAAAGACTGAAACTACTAGGACTTCCCTAACAAATAGGATTTCCACCTAATATGGAAATCCTTATTAATTATGAATATCAACAAACAAATTGTTTGAAAATAACTATTTTTTAAAAATAAAAATATTCTGAAAATAGACTCTTGGCCAAAGAGGTTTTGTGTAAAAATAAAAAAACCCCTTAATCTGATGTGTCCTTCTCTTTGGAATTTGGATTCTCTAAGCTTCTCGCTTTGCATCAAGACCTTTCCTTTGAACCACACAACCCAAACATGCATACAGTTAGGGCATTTTGCGTTCCAAAAGTTTGCGAAAAAGAAAAAATTCCTGTGGATATGCACAAATCTGATGTTTGGTGTTGAAATATTCTACGAATACGTTGTGGAAAAGTACCTACCAGAATTCACACTTACAAAGGATTTTGAGATTCTAAGGGGGACGGGGTCGGTTCATTATTTTTACCGCCAAACTATGCGCTCCCACCCTCTACTCTCCAGCACTGCACCAAATAAAAACTGCAGATTTCATGGCTTGTGAAACTCACCATGGAAAAAGTACATCCATGACTATTTCCAAATGTGCCATCTAGGATATTTCTAATGCACTATAGATAATTTCCTTAGTACAAACTGATAAAATGATAGGCAAATCCAAGGATCAAAATAGAGGTTGCGGCGGGCGTAGTGGCCTGTAGCCAAAACGCTACGCAACAATGTTGTGGTGTGCATCAAAAAGTGGTGAAAAATTAATAAAAAAAAAAACAAAAACAAAAAAACCAGAATATTGGAAAATGTTAGAATCTGGTGCTTTTTTCCTATAGTAACTGAGATAGGGGGATGTGGCGGTCTCTTCAATGCATAATGATTATAAAATAACAATATTGATCTATTTTTTTTTCGCATGTTTTAATGTTGGTTAGTTAATCTAAGTTAAAGACTATTATTACTCATAATTCTTAAGTAATTTAGCATAACTACATAACTGTACATTACACATCATAAATAAATTATAAAGTAATGCTTAAAGTTCAAACCAATTGACAAATTAACTTTCATTAAAACAAACAATATAATGTTTGTTGAGAGTTGAGAAAAGAATACCTCTGTTAATATCAAAGGGGGTGCCTACCACAATATACCTAGAGAAGAGTCCTTGCAAGAGACACTATGTATCGGCTTCAATTCGGCGAAATCTTATAGTTTTTAGTGTTCTTTTAAGCATGAAAGGGTAGTAAAGTTGAGAGAAATGTTGCTTCGAGAAAATAAAAGAAGAAAGAAGCCCTTCTATGTGTTTTAAAAAATTATACAAAGTGAATGTCAGTCTCGCTCTGTAGCGGTCTTTAGCAGGTCTATAGCGACCCATAGCGGCCGTAGCATTTTGTAGCAGCTGCTACACTTGAGAGCACCGATAAATTGTCTGTAGACCTCTACGCCCAATATTGAGGCGACTATGCTATGTAGCAGCCACTATTTTGATCCATGGGCAAATCTAGGATAAAAAGCCTTATACAACAAAAAATATCCTTATGCCAAGAAAACGGGATGAGTGCATCTATATGAATCATTCTTTCATGGTATTTATGGTGAATTCATAATTAGTTACTTGTGAGTGTTATAATATTATTCATTTGTTCACAGGAAATAAAGCACTTGTGCTCTTATCTTCTAGATTTAAAGAGAGCTTCTGCGGAGGAACTGCGTGCTAGTGTTTACTCTAACTATAAATCTTTCATACGGTGAGTTACTTTTGCTCAATATTTATGTTGTTTCTCAGAGTGAGGACTGCTACTTTAGCATGTCTACGCCTATATTTTAAGAAGATGAAGTGTGAGTTGTCATTCCAACAAGCACACCTTTTCAATACATAAATAATTACATACATATAATAAATAAGGTTGCACTTTGGCTGTCGTGAGCATTTCACCGAGTTAGCTAGGGTTAAATTAAACCTAGTGAGAACAGTTTTAATTAAAAAAAAAAAACCTCTTAAAATTGAAAATTGCCCCTCCTTTTAGAAAAAAGAAGATGTGTTAACGGGGGCATACTACGTCAAATCCTGGATATGGAGTCTTTGGTTTTAGAAATTGGTTGATTCACTAATTCAGGGTGTAACAATCCAAAATATAAGAAAATAAAAAGGATAACTTGGATCTTTTGAGAAAACCCGACACCTCCTTCGGATCTTATGAAGGAACCTGACGCCTCCAACTTCTAATTTTGTTAATTAACTAGTTGGATCATTACACAAGCCCTAAACCCATTTTATATGGTTTTAGTTGCAAAAATAAAAAAAAAATCTAAACCAAGAAGGTTTGGTTGAGAGATTTTAGGGAGAAAGAGACATTTGAATCTCTAATACTAAATTAAGAATTTGGATCCGATTTTTTTTTAACCAGATTTTGGTTCCAAACTCATTTTTTCCTTGGTCGGAGATACTAAATGTTTAGACAATTGGATACCCATATGCAACCTTGCATAAAATTCACTCACGTAATAGTAACAATACAAAAAATCTAACTTAGATATAAGAAGCCATTGGTGGACTCAAATCAACTTGGATGTGATAAATTCGATATCCTGTAACTAATTGTTATTGAATTCATCAATAAGAATGTAGATATCCATCTCTCTCTCTACACATACATTTGGGTTATGACAAAATTTTACGTTGGCTGTCAACCTAACCTAACGCAACCCTCCTCCTTTACCAGGGCTTGGGACCGACAGTAAAAATTGACAGAGCTTGGCTCAGGATAGATCAGAATGGAGAAACTAAATTCATGTAGCTGACCCCAACTTAGTTGGGACAAGGCTTCGATGATGATGAGTTAAAACACACAAAGTTCAACCTACTTGAGAATTTGGCTCGGTATAGATTTTTTTTGGATCAGTAACAGTAGTATTTTATGACAATCTAATGATCACAGATCTATGGAAGCACAATGATCTTGCTTCTAATGGAAGAAGAATGATCCAATTCTGCTGAGAATCCAAGATTTTGGACGGTCTAGATGAAAACAGTATTAAAAATCGGAAAAGATCCAACCTGGAGGTGCTGAAAAATCCTGAAAAATCGCCAATATTCCTAGAAATATAAGGCGACCATGTCTATGTAGTTTGTGGAACTTGATCTGATTGATCAAGCGTGGGCCACCAAGGGGATGTTGCTGACGCTGGAAGAAGAAGTCGCTGGATCTACTGGTTGCACGAGAGAGACTTATTTCCTTATATCTTGTTGCCTTAAAGCTATGTAAGATCAAAAGAACCTAGATTTCCTTGAACACTTGCTCTGATACCATGACAATCTGATGATCACAAAACTTAGAAAACCAGAGTTTTGAATACAATACTGAGAATGTATTGTCATGTGTCTCTTTGGAGATCATCACCCACTATATATAGATATTACATGCCTTAATGAAGGCTCTAATTTAGGTCATTACAGCAATCTTTATTCTAGTTAGGAAACAAACTATCTATCTAAGTTAGGAAAGCTACTAATAGAAATATATGTACAGCTGTGTCTACATTGACACAAAATCAATCCACGTGAGATATAACTTATTGGAATGGATCTTCATGGGCCTTGGGCCTGTTTAACATTTTATTAATAAGAGATAAGACACAACCCAAATTAGAGCATACATAAAAAAATCTCTCATAGGTGTACCGGTACAAGAGAAATATATCAGCCACCAACCACAACTACACTACTGGTGCACTTAGATTACATGAACGTTCAACCCCTTGCTTAGCTAGACAATCCGATATTCCATTTGTAGATCTACTAGCATGCTGAAACGAAACCTGCCACTCAGATACTAGATGACTTTTTCGTTGAAAAATAATTACATTTTCCGTGGCCCTCTCAAAGATTTCACCCAAGATATGGCATTTGCTGAGTTGCTCTGCACAATAAGATTATGGTGATATAAGATATGATAAATGCGGACAGTTTTCAAATGGCCAAAACTTCCGCTTCATTAGTCTTTGATCACGACATGTTCATAAAACACATACATAACTTCCCCTTTGTGATTTCTTAGTACACATGCAATGCCAGCCACAGTTTTCCTCTTGCTGCTCCATCCACATTGAACTTTAGAACTCCGGATGGAGGAAAACACCAAAAGACTTTCCTTTTCTTCTTTAGGACTTCCATCTTTAAACAAGCTCCTCAACTTTGCATGATGTCAGCTATCTTAATATCTACAAATTCATTTCTAACATATGCCCATTTAGCGATCCTCAAAAGCAAAATTGATTGTAGATCCTCCCTTGTTGATTCCTTTTCTATTAGAAATTCTATCATATCTCTATTTCCAAATTGACCAAAGAATGGAAAGAGGGATGATCCTCTATAAGATCATACTGTTTCCACCCAACGGAGTCCCCCTTCCAAGCCTCAAACAACACCGCTAATGAACTTGGAAGACACCAATTCACACCACATTCTTTGAGGAAATACCCCCAAATAGACGAAGCGACATCACAATGATTGAATAAGGGATGTATTGACTCCATCTCCCTCTTGCAAATGCAACACATATCTGAAATGGTATCCAACATCAACCCCTTTCTTCTTAAAATAGCTACCGTTGAGATATTGCCCGCCACTACCAACCAACAAAAAGCCTCCACTCTAGGATAGATTAGCATGGAGAAACAAAATTCATGTAGCCAACCTCAATATAGTTGAGACAAGGCTTTGATGATGATGATAGTTAAAGCACACCAAGTCTAAAAATTCTAAAAGCCTTTAAAAAATATCTCTAAATTTTACAAATATAGGACTTGTTTTCCAATATTTTTCTCTTTTTTTTATGGTTTTTTTTGACCTTTTCAAAGTTTTTTTTTTTTTGGACTTTGAGATGTGACTTGGTCTGACTCAACTAAGGATACCCAAGGGTGATGGAGTTGCAAACTGGATCCTAGTTTTTTAAAACCTTGATGGATTGTGAATTTGGAGTGACACACTTCATAAGTGGTGTATGTCTCTATTATGCTGCGAACGTTTGATGTACGCCCAGCAACCAATGCCTTAGACTAAAGCCTTGGGATGTTCTTGGATCGTCTTGTTCTGAGGCAATTTTTTGCAAGCCCAAATGCTTCTAAAGACACCAGCATAAATGATCTAGAAATTGTTTTCTGTAGAGGAATTATTTGACTTGCAACTTGGGAATGTGCTAAGTATTATCAGATCATGCATTTGTACATGTTCGCTGTGGTTGATAATCTAGACTAATGTCTAATGAAGCCCACTGTGTATAGGCCATACTCACCAAATAACCCTGGTTGAAATTTTAACATAAGGCATTTTTCCAGTGAATCTTTGTCAGTGTTAGTTTCATTTTTACTTGTAACTTTTTGGCTGCCTGTTAAATAATTAGGTTTGTAATCTTGTTATTTTTGTAACGTAGTTCAGACTTGAGTAGTCCCATCTGATTAATCATTTGTTGGATTGACCAACATGTCCAAAGCTGAACCTTAATATGTCCATCCTTAGGTCTAGGATCATATAGTTCCTCTTTTTTTTTTTAATAATGGTAAAATTTATTACTCCAGAAAAAACAGATCATATAGTTCCTCCTGTGCATAATCATCACTATTTTGTTCTCTTTTGCTGGATTTATTTAAATTTTTTTTTTTTTACTTCCCTTTGGGCTACCATACAACATGTTCATTGTCTTCGAAATTTTTTGTTTTCGTATCTGATAGAAAAGGGGGACGTGCCAGTAGCATAGATGGAAGGTGCTTATTGTTGCAACCACGAGGTTGCAAATTAAATCAAATTATCTATAAAAAATGAAAAGAGAAAAAAGATCATCGTTATCATCATCATCAAAGCCTTAGCCCATTGAATAAAGGAATACTGCAAGAAAACTCTAAAGACTATGCCTGAAAGCTCTAAAAAGCTAACACTACGGCTGATTTCAGCAGTGGCTCTCACAAGAAAACGGCAGTAGATGATTCCATGGCAGTGATCATATTTCTATTGTGTGTATGTGTGTGAAGATTCCACGGCAAGTTTCTTTCATAACTTTGCCTCACTTTGTTTCTTGGGAATGCAGGTTTTGTGGGAACCAATAATGGGTTTATTAAATTGCCCAACTTAATAATTTTTTTCATAAATTGCTTCACTTTGTTTCTTGGGAATGCAGTCGTTGTGGAAACCAATAATGGGTTTATTAAATTGCCCCACTTAATATATTGTTTCACTTTTCTTTTCTTTTTTTTTTGTTGTTGTTGTGAGATGCATCCTTTTTAAAATATGTTTTTCTTTCTCATCTACTGACAGCACGTCAAAAGAGATATCAGATCTAGAGGTCGAGCTTCTTTCCATCAGAAATCTACTATCAACTCAAGCAGCGCTAATCCATGGTTTAGCTGAGGGAGTTACTGTGGGTTCCTTGTCTAATGGTCCTGAAGGTTCTGCGGCAGAAGACATGTATGATGTTGAAGATAGAGAACCTACTGATGTAGAGAAATGGGCAGTGGAATTTCCTGATATCCTTGATGTTTTGTTAGCAGAGAGGAGAGTAGATGAAGCTCTGGCTGCACTTGATGAAGGCGAACAAGTACTTGCTGAAGCAAGAGAAACCAATACATTGAGCTCAACTGTGCTCTTGTCTTTACAAACTGCTATTACTGAACACAGACGAAAATTAGCCGATCAGCTTGCGGAAGCTGCTTGCCAACCTTCTACTCGCGGTGTTGAACTTCGGGCAGCTGTTTCAGCCCTTAAGAAACTTGGGGATGGGCCCCGTGCACACACACTGCTGCTTAATGCTCATTACCAGAGGTATCAGTATAACTTGCAAAATCTTCGTCCATCTAGCACCTCATATGGAGGAGCTTATACTGCTGCACTCTCACAACTAGTTTTCTCTTCAATTGCTCAAGCTGTGAGCGATTCTTTAGCTGTCTTTGCTGATGAGCCAGCATACACATCTGAGCTTGTGGTATGGTGTACGAAACAGACAGAGGATTTTGCAGTTCTTGTGAAAAGGCATGCCTTAGCCTCATCAGCAGCTGCTGGTGGCTTAAGAGCTGCTGCAGAATGTGTTCAAATAGCCATAGGTCATTGCTCTTTGCTGGGAGATAACGGATTGTACCTCATTGCTCACCTTTTGGATCTCTTTAGGCCAAGTGTTGAACAAGCGTTGCATGCTAATTTAAAACGAATTGAAGAGAGCACTGCTGCATTAGCAGCAGCTGATGAATGGATGCTCACATATCCTCCTACTGTCATGCGCTCATCTGTTAGATCTTCTAATGCATCGCTTGGTAGTGGGGTTGCTTTCCAGCCCAAACTTTCTAGCAGTGCACATCGTTTCAATTCCATGGTTCAGGTGAAATATCATTTTCTATTTTTAGCTTTCTATTTAGGCAGGGATATATATAAATGTGTGTTATTGTTTCACTTGGAGTAATGAAGTCAAGGTGTTAAATTAGCGCTGGGAGGCTCATCATGCTGTGGTGTCCCTAAAATTATATTATGATAGAAGGCGAAGATTTTTTTTTAGTGTCTTTGTTCACCCGGCCTTTTCCTTTTATTAAAAAATTGGTTACTATTTCAAGAATATACATATACATATATATATTTATGATATTGATCTTTTATCATATACATCTAAGTTAGCAAATGCGCAGGAATATATTGAAAAGTGTAACCATAAATACAGTAGAACTGTACAGATACTACTAAAATACATAATAATTAAGGTTTTCCTTGTTAACCAAAAAAAAAAAAAAGGTTTTCCTTATGGCTGTGTTGACATAGGTCTGAAATGACATTCTTTAGTGCCTTTTTTTTTTTTTTTTTTTTAATCTTTACTTTCATTGAAAAAGAACAAGCAGTACAAGAGATAAGTATCGACAACAAAAGATTGGAAGCACAAAAACACAAGAAAGCCAACATCCAAAAATCAACAAACCAAGGCCCTACATTAGAGAAGGCCAACTCTTTCCAATGATACACTATTTGTTGTGTCACGACCCAAATCCTGGGGCCCTGTCAGATCTCTGGATCGTGATAACTTGGATAATATTTACCAGGCATTAGTCAAATAATTTACATAAGCATTTGGCATTTAAAAACAAATAATAATTTCATTAATCAAATAGTTTGTAACTACTCAAACTTTACTATGTTCGATCTGCATCAATAGTGTACTAAAACATCAAATAATATTCCTAAACCATGCTAATCCTTTTATCTACTAAAATATCTTTTCTCGTGCACTCTTGTCAGCCACGCATATTGAAATTCACGTGCTGATCATCGTTCCGCTCTGTCCCGCCCGCAGCTTGATTACCTGAAGGGGGTAACACAACATCAGTACTACTGGTGAATGAATATTCCTAAATTACACAAATCATATAAATATAACAACACATGTTTTAACAAGTCTAAATCAATAATCAAATATTATTTAGATTCTTTCACACACAATCCGTGCCCATGCACAACACCACGCCTCAAAGGCCTCATCGTATACATGTATACCGGTCACCATGACCCTGTCTCATCAGACATGTCCACTAAGGACCAGCCATCAAAGTGGCTCATCACGTCCATTAAGGACCCGCCGCTATAACGGCCATCATGGCCTGAAGCCATCCATCATCCGGACACCAGTCCAACATATGAAACCCAAATACATTCTATCTCATAATTATATTTCAACCGAAAACATAAACAGCAATTAATATAAATAAGTGCACATGCATGGCAGCGTGGACCCAACCCTAACACCATTCAGATTGATCATTGCCCCCCATCTAAGCATATTTAGCATTGATTGGTATAGGGTGTCCCATATTCAACATTAATTACTCACTGTCCGTATAATTAATCACAATCTACATAATTATGTAATTAATCAGGATGCACATAATTAATCATAATCATGTAATTAATCGTGATCTACAAAATTAATCATAATCATGTAATTGATCACAGTCCATACAAATCTTGAACCATCTAAGTAGTAAGGTTAAACTTGTAATTACATATATAGGTCAGGGTTATTTTCCCTAACAGTTACATCCCAGAACATCTCAATATACTTCATCACGCCTGAACCTAGTGATATAAAAATCCAGTGGGCCCCACTAGATGAAATCAAGATCAGACATCTAGGTATGGGTCGCCCAAGACTAGTGTATACTGCCAATGGTTCTGATCCACTAATTGATCAATTACTGGGGTCCACAAACCCAAAACGATATTCTACCTGAAGGACGCCTGAATTTTCTTGATTTTAATATGCAGTGGGTCCCATCGGTTCAAACCCTAGATCTCCATCTACACTATAGTCGACCAAGGGCTCCTTACAAGATATGGGGTTCTGATCCATCATCCAATCACAATGTGGGGTCCACAAATCAAAATCGGTAATCTACTGATTTGTCCCCAATTCACGCCTGACATCTTTTGAACACCTTGATCAGTGAGTCCCACTGATTCAAATCTTAGATGCCCATCTACACAGTGGTCGACCACAACACCTCTCACAGATGTGGGGCCCAGATTCTTGATCAGATCATGTAGTGGGTCCCACTACCCCTTTTCGGTGGAAATTTCTGTTTGTGACAGGAAGAAGATAAGTGCAGAATTGCACAGATTCATCATCCGATCCTTCCTTTCCACATGAATCATAATCCAAAGCAAGATTACTAATAGAAATCCAAACTTTTCTATTTCACCAAGAAATCAATCCTTTTCTATCCCATTCCAGAACCTGATTTGTCAATTAACTTTAAACTATTTACACAACTAGCAATTCCACAACATCTGAGTTCCTTAAACATTCATCTCATCAACTAAACATGGATTGAATAATTAAGGAAGATTCACTCACCTTTGATACACAATTGTCTCCTTTGACATCAACAGCTTTCTCCTTCTTCTCCTAATTGCAATCCACAAGACTCTCAGACTCTTCCTCAATGAATATAAGTATAACACAAAGGGTCGTTGGTTCTCATATATAAAGGGAGAGATGGGAATTCCAATCACTTTCAAACTTTCCTTTTAGAGTTGTTTTACAACTCTCTTCCTTCCCAATTCTCTCTCACGTGGGATACTTTCTAAGTTATACTAAAAGTCTAGACTTCTATTTGCATTATAACTTGGGCTCAATATCATTACAACTTGGGCCAAGCTATAATTAAAACGCTACCTGGGCCAGACCAATCCTAGGCCCAAGTACTCAGGATATTACATGTTGTAAGGAATATTCTCTAAAAGACGGGATGACTGACACCCATAGAGCCACAAGAAACTTTGATTTCTCCACCAAATTGCTTTCGTTAGAAGCTATCCCTTCAAAACATCTTGAATTCCTTTCCTTCCAGATCGTCCAAATCATCGCCAGAAAAGATAACCTCCACATCACCTTTCCTCTAGAATCCCCAATAGGGGTTTTCCAAGCCTAAAGAGCTCGATAAGAGAGTTAGGGAGGGCCCAACAGCAGTCAAACCATCCTACCACTGACATCCAAATAAACTGAGCTGTTTTTGCAATTCAGCATAAGATGGTATACACATTCTTTAGTGCCTCAGTTATACTGATTTCAAGCGTACTCAACCAGAATGTGTAATGGATTTGTGTTCCTCTTTTTACCTTTTTTTCTTTTTAAGAATGGCCATTACTTTCTGACTGTGTGTGATGTTCACGAAATCGCTTTCTTCAAATGTATTATTTAGAAGCTTTGCAGGATATGCTGCTTTTGTTTGACTTTGCTAACAGAAAGTGGCCAAAATAGCACATTAAAAGATATTCCTGTCTTGAATATTTCAATTTAATATCATTAAATTATCATACCTCCTTATTTGCTTCTCCAAGGATATTGTGGCTCAATGCGCTGAATGCTTTAGCATGGTTTTATCTCATCCAGAATTTAACAGAAACTTTGAAGCTGGTCTCACCTCTTATCCATGAATTGCATTTCTTGGATCCTCTTCCACTGGAACCAGCTCATAAAATATTTCCTTCGAAAGGTTTTGGCCTTAAATTGCAAAGATTTTCACATTACAGTTGTAGATTCTTACAGGAACTGAAAACACCACATTAATCTGTCTTGATGTTATAATGGTTCCCCCGACATCAGATTGGGACAATAACCTGAGGAGCTTACTTCAACATCCACGTTGAATCAATCAAGTGGTCTTAAAATTTAAGACCCTCGTCTTTGAGGCTTTGAAACACATCAAGATTTCAGAGGAAGAGCACAGCTTGAAAACAGCTTGAAACTTCTTTGTTGAAGACTCCATTATATTCATGATGGTTAAATCCTTGCTGGCACACTGGATGAAGAATTTTTTTTCAGTCTAAGATTCTTAAATTTATTTGCCTCCCAAAAAAAAAAAAAAAAGAAAATTTTTTTTTTTCTTACATTCATTTCCTTCTAAATCTCTCAGGCAATTATGAGAGGTAATAATTTCTATTATATTTGACCTCTCCTTGTGTAAGGATCCGACAAACATCCATCAATGAGGGATTTAAAGGAGCAAGGAAGGACCCGAGTGTTGATAGAAGGGAGGGGACCGTTAAAAAAAAATAAAAAGAACTGGAAGAAGGGGAATAAAAACCCACGAAGCCCCAGACAATTTGCAACAAACCAAAATATGTTCCACCGATCTTCGTCTCAGCCAAGATAGGAAACTAATTCTTGACAAGACAAAGCTATGAGGTTTTAGTTGACCTAGAATATGGAATATGTTAGACCTTTATGTTGGAAAAGGCAGACGTATATACGAGCACAGACTTCCAAATGTCTATCTCTTATATGTTCTCTATTATATTGCCTTGAGTTTTCCTTTCAATATGTTAAAGCAAATGATTTTTTTAGACCAAGGAATATCTATATATATATATAAAGGCACTTGCATATTTCACTCGATCTTAGATTTTTTTTTTCTCACCTCAGATAATGCCCAGGCAAATGAGGATTGTGCAGTGACTTTGGTTTTACATATGAGAATTTGACATTGTGTTTTTCTTTGAATTTCTGGTTTTAGAAACCCCTAAACACTTTTCCCAATATTTTCTGTGCAAGACGAAGCAAAAAATATGGGTTGTAGTTTTGCTAAAGGGTACCATATCGGCGAATATATTGGGCATATCGGCTGATAAATTGGTTGTATACATGCACTAATGCTTATGCGAACGGCAATAAAATGAATTCATCATGGTGGTCTCAGCCAATATGATATGTATTGGCCAATTTTTTGATCCATGATCATGAGTCACGGCTGTTCAACTAAGAGACAAATTATTTCTCATGACCCTTGTCTTCTTGTGGTAGATTTTCAAATTCTGTTTATCCTATTCTGACATTTTAAAAAATTCATTAATGCTATATACTGTCCACTTGATGCCACCTCATGTCAAGGAATATTCATCTGCACCTATTCTATTAATACTTTGTTGAAATTATTAGGGCCATTTAGGATTATGTTTTTGTACATTTTGCTTGACATTTTATATGTGCTTGCAGGACTTCTTTGAGGATGTAGGGCCTCTTCTGAGTATGCAGTTGGGAGGTCCCACATTGGAAGGTTTATATCAGGTCTTCAACATCTATGTGAACTTGCTGATAAAAGCACTGCCATCTTCAATGGAGGATGAGGAAAACCTTGAAGGTTCTGGCAATAAAATTGTTAGGATGGCTGAAACTGAATCTCAGCAGATTGCTTTGCTAGCAAATGCATCTTTATTAGCAGACGAGTTGCTTCCGCGTGCAATCATGAAGCTTTATCCGCTAAACCCGACAGGTGGAAAGGTTGATTCCCATAAAAGAGACAAGCAAAGCCGTCAACCTGATCAAAGAGAATGGAAGAGGCGGATCCAACGCTCTGTTGATGGACTACGTGATAGTTTTTGTAGACAACATGCTCTAGATCTTATTTTTACAGAAGATGGTAATACCCATTTAAGTGCAGACATGTACCTAAGTATGGACGGAAATGTTGAGGAGCCTGAGTGGTTTCCATCACCAATATTTCAGGTATGTTGATTAAGTCTTCTTTTATGGACTATAGATCAAGGTCAAATTGCATTTTTGAAACATTATTTTTCCAGCTATCTTTTTTCTGAAAAGTAAATTTGTTCATTCAATGTTCACTTTTCTTCAATTTGAGACCTCAACATACCTGAAGGAAGTTAATTATCTCATTTGTATTTTTCATATTTTATCAATTGATACTTATAAAAAAAAAAAGTTAAAATAACAGATGAGTCTAAAAAATGATATTTTGAAGTCTTGTGGCAGTTTTTCTTTTCAAAACCAGTACTGCTAGAGCCTCTTTTAATTTGTTTCGCCAACTAGTTGATAGCCAGCACCCTCACATAAATATTATTTATGCTGCAACCCTATCTTTAAGTTCATAGCATACTAGTCTACACTGTTTTTTTTCTAGTGTTACAAACTTAATATTGAATTTATGAGGGTTTTCATTGTATGTCAAATGGGCATGATGCATATTTCAACATTTTGTTTATCCCAAGAACATGCATGTGTGGAAATGGTTTTATTTTATTTTTCTAGTTAAACTAGATGTATAATCAATTTAGTTTATTAAGTTTTTATTGGATATATTTATTTATTTCAGAATGGTTTGATTTATCTAAATTTTAATATTCATTTCTATTCCAACCATAGATGGGATATGGCATGAATGACAATGGCGGTAGTGATTCTTAATTTAAAATCTTGTCAAATAAAACATTTTACATCCTGAAATGCATAGACAATAATGTCTAGCATTTGGAAGTGTCAGGTTCCCTCAAAAGATTCAAAATTTCCTTTTCTATTCCCTTTTTTAATTTGGATTGATGCAAAAAGTGACCCTGAAATAATTTCACAATTTCCTATGCCCAATTGTCAGGAGTTTTTTAAATTATTAAGTACTATGCTTATAATATTTGTGATCTTGTTAATTATAAACAATAAAATACTTTCAAAAGTATCAACAATATGTCCATTAGCTTGTGATATCAATATCATTGAGCTGAATCTTTCTATGCAATGTTAATGAGTCACAATTTTTACTTACAGATATTTGTAACATTGGAATGTTTTTAAGCATTAGCCTGTAGGAAAAAAGCACTTGAAGCAATGCTATCTTTACATCATGTTTCATGGTGCATAGGTGTCCGGAGGTACTTCTCCATTAGCTATGTAGTTAAGGCATACTATGGTATTATGGTAAGTCATCCAATTCATTGGACTGAACAGTTTTCCCCATGTTTCTTTCCTTCATCTTTCCTCTCTCATCAGCTTCTCCTTCCCCTTTACTCTTGCATTGTTTATTTCGTCACACTTGAACCACATGACATCCTTAGAGTATCGGAGCATCAAGGTCAACTAAGAGGTGCTATTAAAGAACTAGGATTCATTTCGATTGCCAGTCATAGGTGATATTCTGAGGAGATACTATTATCTCTACTTTTGTCCAGATTCGTGCTATTTTGTGAATTTTTTTTGGTGGCTTTGGGTATTTAAACCAGCTTGCATCCATCAGATAAAATCTTTTTTTTTGAGGTCTTTTTTTCAAGATTTGATTTTACTGATGGCCTTCATCCATGCCAGGAAGGAGATAATATGAACAATATTCCTTTAGTTATAGTACTGGTTTTTTTTTCCCCTTATTTTTCTATTATTCTTCTTCCTCTTGCACTTTTTATTTTTCTTCCAATTTAAAACTTCTAACTTGTTATTCGAGCCTCTTAACTCGAAGTAGATACATCATACATCAACAACTAGCAGGAGGTGGTTTTCTATTGAAGTTGACATCAGCACCGTGGGCCTGTGGTAAGGGTACAGCTGTTTGATGAGGAGCTGATTCGTCTGTATTCTTATGCTTTAAAGAGTGAAAGTTGAGTATGTTAAAATTTGCTTGAAGTTTTTGTCCTGGGTGTGGAATTGTGACAAGTTCAGTCCAAGTATGTTCGAATGGATGAGTTTTCTTTTCATTCTTAATCAGTTGTTTCTCTTTATTGGGCGAGTGCTCACTGCTCATCCAATCCGGTTCCTTGTGAAGGGTGTTAATTGTATTAGGAGGGCTGATTTCATCACAGAAGCATAGGTTTTAGAAATATTGGAAGTTCAAGGCACAGGGGGAGAGGGTTCAACTGGAACCCAAATTTTAGAAATTGCAAACCCTAATAATCATTCCATTGTAAATTTGTTTAATGACAATAATTATTAATTATACTATGGTCATATGCAGCTAAAATGAACTCATGTGGTAGAAAGAGGCTTGAATGCATAGATGGCCAAGTTGTAGATTGATGATTCAGAATATGGTGAGTTGGTGACTGCAATGCCGAGAATATGTTTACCGATAAATTGGATTCTGAACTCCTTGGAGGATGGAATTGCTCCTAGTTTCTATCATTGCTGAACTGTTTATTGCTTCTAGTTTCTATCATTGCCTAACTGCTAAAGAATTGCGGGATTTAATCTCTACAGCTAGCCTATCCACACAATAAAAATAATGATTGAGTTGATCAATTAACAAGAGATCTAACACAACCCAAACGGGGAAGTTATTCTAGGGAGCTTACTATGCCAAATTCAGAGGAATGTGGCATGAGATTAGCCACTATCAGCCCCCATGACCTTGCTGTGCAAACGAACAAGAGCAAGAATTAAAAGCTCAATGTATATATGCGTTACTGGGGGTATGAATACAGAATATGAGATAATAAGTGCATAGTTATGGAGTCAAGATCCAATTCCTGGGGGCAGTGTTCACTCTCCTACAAAGTGAGGAAAGTAAAAGCAGATAATGTTGGGTTTTGAAACCTCTCTAGTATGACAAGAATTGTTCTGGTTTGGCTAGTTCAACTAACAGTGGGAGCTGTGGATGGGAATCGGGCTGTGGTCGAGGTGGTGGCAAATTAAGAATCAACTGCTGATCAACCGAGCTCAAAATCCAAGTCGTCATTTTTGCATCATCCACTTCCCACACGATCAGTGTAGTAGTGTCCAGGGACTCTTTTGACTGAATAGGTTTGAGGATTGTGCCATTGACATGTCCCCAAAGATTCTTTCCTCGTAAAAGTATACGAAGTTGAAACTCCCAACTAAAGTAATTTTTACCATTTTACTTCAGAGGTAGTATCTCTGATTTTAAAGCCATGACGAAGACTAGAAAAAAAAAATGCAAGAGAAAGGGGAAAAAATGAGCTGATGAAGGTAAGATGTGCAGATAACTCACAACAAAGACGATAATATACCAGACGATGCCAAAATTTGCATAAAAAACCAGTAAGTAACGATCCAAAGATAGCCCCTGCTCCTGCTCAGGTCCACCTGACCCAATAGCCAAGTCATCCTTATAACTGCAGTGAAGACCAATGTCTGGTCTTATATCCAAAGAGATCCCAGGTTCCTCTTGAAGAAAACAGAGGTGAGGAAGAAACGATCCTCTTCTCCTTAACTGAACCAAGGGAACAAGGCAGCGACCGAAGATGAAATTCCGAGAATCCTTGCGACAACGACATTGCACCTCCGATTGTCTTCACCCAAGTTGTGAGTGAAGGGTCTATTAATGTTTCACCTTCATTGTCTTTACCTTCACTTTTACATGTATCTTAGTTTTGTCATGATCCTGTCTCAATTAATAGCCTTACCAAGTCACTTAATCATAGTGTGGCCCTTTTGCCATCTCATTGTGTTTGATCTGAATGGACAATTTGTGGTCTCTTATCTCTTAGTCATCTTCAGCTAGTACAGAGGATATCTTGAAGTTCATCATCTAGGTCATATGTTCACAGAAAGCCTAGAGAAAATACGTGGAGATGATGTCTTTGTGGGTGTGTGCTGTTGCGCGTGTGGGACCATATTTGTGGTATCTATGCTCATTAATGGGTGGGTGTGGAATACTTGAATTTGAGTCTTATTGTCTTCAAATACAGCATTAGCTGATTTCATCATGTAAAGTTAGCTTTAGATGGTGGATGGCATCTCATGATTTCAATGGTAACCTTTCCTTTCACGAAATATTGACATTAGATTTTCATTTACTTACCAAAAAATGCAGTTTAATTTTAGAAGAAAACCTTATGATTGAGAATATTTATTTTGGACAACATTAAACGTATACTTACAGCTGATTGCTGTAAAATATGAATTGTTCAAATCCATTTTTTCCCTTAACATGGGACTGTTGCAAGTGCTTCACTTTTTTTTAGTAATGTTAGGTGTGATGATTCCACTGCATGCTTTGTTCTGCAGCCGTGTCATTGAAATGCTCATGGCTTGTTGACATTGTTCTGCTACAATGTTATTGAAATTCTTATGGTCTATTGCCATTGCCATTGTCTATTCAGGAACTTTTTTTAAAGTTGAGCAGGATGGCAAGCATAGCTGCAGATATGTTTGTAGGCAGGGAACGATTTGCTACTTTGCTATTGATGAGGCTCACAGAGACTATCATCCTATGGCTTTCAGATGACCAAACCTTTTGGGATGATATTGAGGAGGGCCCAAGGCCTTTGGGACCCCTTGGGTTACAGCAGGTATATGCGTGGGTTTGTCTTTTCAGTTTTCAGCTTGATATTTCTTGTTCAAAAATAAAACTTCAATAATCTTTGTGTAATTCTATCTGGATATAGAGAAGGTTGACATTCTATTTACTTGATTGCTTCTTCTGTAGTTCTATTTGGATATGGAGTTCGTGATTCATTTCTCATCCCAAGGCCGTTATTTGTCTCGTAATTTGCATCAAGTTATTAAAGACATCATATCTAGAGCTATAGCTGCATTTTCTGCAACTGGAATTGATCCGTACAGGTGAGCTATTATTTGAAAGTATCTGGGCAAAATATACTAGAAAATTGCTTCATGTGTTTGTTAATCCAGTCTCAACATTCCATCATATTTTAATTTATAGATAATTACAGAAATCATTTAGTGCGTAAGTAGTACTGAACTAAAGATTGCTCTCGCAAAAAAAAAAAAAAGTTTAGGGCGAGGACATGCTGTTACTAAATAATGGGGGTTGATCCAATAATGCAATATGGCCAGACCAAGCCTATCTCAATTAGTCTGGCTTGTCTTCATTTACATATGGCCTGTTTCTGAAAATGCATCCTGATTAAGTTCAGCTGTTTTGACTACAACCCATAGTAGTCAACTGTTTAAGACATATTTATTCCATTTATCCTGGCCCCGGAATATTGTGTCAGGGGGATGTTTAAGGTAATAATGCATGGTCAGCATTTAAAATAACTTGTTTAATGCTGATTGTTAACATCATTCTATACATCCCCAGCTGTTACTCAGCTAGTTAGGGACATTGTGTGGTGTGTTGAGTGCATGGTTTTGAGTCTCTTTCATCATACTATACGGCTTTGTCATGATGTACTGTTACTCAGCTAGTTAGGGACATTGTGTGATTGTTAACATCATTCTATACATCCCCAGCCGTTCATCTTCTTTTATTGATTGGTAATATGACTCTGATCTGCAACATCCTGGTTGTGACAATGAACACCTTTCAACTGTGCTACAAGCTCATCTTAATGCCGTCCAACTTCAAAAAGCCAATGCTAGATTGTGGTTTCTGTGTTTTGTTGGGTGCCTTTCAAAATGACTTCCATCTGTTTTTCTTCTTGAAATAGTATGATTCTGGATTAAAGATAGGCAGTCTGAGAATCAGTGTCTTCATGCATACCCAAGACATCCTTCCAACTTATGTGTCTTTGGACTGGAGACACTTGTGAATGTGTGGATCTCAGTATTAATGCCTTTTCACTTAACTAAAGCTTTAATTTGTAAGTGTACAAAAGTGTAGCATGAATTCTGCTAGTCTATGACTACCATTTGTGAAATGGGACATGTGGTATGTTAGTGATGCAGTCCTAGGGTTAGGATGCAAGTGCTAGGGCACAATTAGGGTTCCCGGGAACAATCACACGAGGAAGAAACCGTCTTCAACGATAAATCTTCTATTAATTCAATTCTCTCTATGAGATTACCAATCTCTACAATGTCATATTTATAAGAAAAGATACTTAAGGCCTAAGAAAACTACCAAACTAGGAAACCAAATAATAATTAGAAACTAATCCTAATTATACTCTTACTAAAATAAAACTAATTAAAATTAGAATTTCATGGGTCCCACATGTGGCCCACGAGTCTTGTTGCAATGATATGGTATTGCTGCTGCATCATTCTCCCCAGGTTGGAAAAGAGTTCGACCTCGAACTCGGCTCTTCTTCTTGATGTTACTTCTGTAGATAGTGTGCACGTGAAGCGCATCCTTGGTGAGACGAGAACTTGACCCTTGCTTCGGTGGTGTCGGTTTCATAGGACGGAGTGTGACTTGCTTTTCACCATGTATGAATGTGTATGTGTTGTCGCGCATGCCATTAGTTCCATTCTTGTCATACATCCACGGACGACCTAACAAGATATCACAACTATCCATGGGTACCACATTACACCAAACTGTATCTGTATAATCTGTGCCAATGGAAAAGGTAACTGGACATGCATATCGGACTTGCACTTCATCACCTGTCATTAACCATCTAGCAAAATAAGGACGATGATGCTTCCGAACTTTCAGCTGTAAGCGATCCACAAAAGCTTGGGATATAATATTCTGACAACTGCCTCCATCAATGACTACCGTGCATTCATGATCATTGACTGTTCCTTTGGAGCGGAAAATATTTTCTCGCAACCACTTCGTCGCAGTAGTTGATGGAGCATCGGTGAGGACCATGAGAGATTCACCGTCAACTGCATTGTAAATCTCTAATTCTTTTGTGTCAGCTGCAACCTCTATTTCTTTAGGATCATCTGGGACATCCTTCTCATCACTTTCATTCTCAATCAAGTGGATACGTTTTGGACATTCCCTTGCACGATGTCCTTGTTGGTGACAATTAAAGCAGGTGATCCTATTTTGACCTTCGGGTTTGGTGAAATCTTTCTCCGATGAATCACTCGGTTTAGAACCTGTAAGTGAATAATTCTTCTGCATAACCCATTTAGAGGCATTAAGTTTTCTGGCTTGATGATGTGCAATTCCCTCAGCTTTGATAGCATGCTGAACAATCTCATCAACATTCTCAAAATGCTTGAATGTGAGGATATCTTGTATGTCAAGTGTCAGCCCATTAAAATATCTGTCAACTAATACATCCTCATCTTCATTCAAACCACAACGAGCTTGCATGGTCATAAATTCTTCAGAATACTCAACAACTGTCTTAGATCCTTGTTTCAAGTATTGAAAACGTGAACGCAGATCTCTGGAGTAATTGACAGGCAAGAATTTTTGCTTTAACAAATTTTTCATCTTAGCCCACGTGTCAACAGGGTCAATTTGCTGGTATCTCCGCTTCTTTTGCAATTCGGCCCACCATATTGCAGCATAATTGCGAAATCGAGTTGCCACCAGTGTAATCTTATGACCATCCGTCATTGGTTTATGTGCAAAAATATTTTCAACGCACACTAACCAATCCAAGAACTCATCGGGTATCAATTTCCCATCATATTCGGGAATCACAAGTTTAATACCCAAATCACGATCAACGTTGACTACATGTGGATCTCATTGATTTCGATGAGGTCCTCCATCATCGCGATGATTATTATCACGCCGATTAGTTTCCAAATTGGTTAATCGAGTTTCAATCCGTTCAAGAGTCTCTTGCATTTGAACTTGCATTTGAACCATCGTTGCAGATAATTGATTAACAATTACCGATAATTGCGCAACGGTTCCCCTCAAATCATCATCATTGTGAGAGGAAGACTCCGCGTCAATCAGTTTCTTAGGAGGCATTTTTGTGTAATGCAAATTGAAAATTTCTGACGGACCTGATGTGTAGATCTGACTTCCAAGATCACGTTGGTGAAAACGGATTGAAAATCGGACGGTAGATGACCCCGATATCGCAAAAGAAATCTCAACTGTTGATCTTTGGCAAGGGCTGGATGGTGGATGGGGCTGATCAGTGAAACAAGTTGCTGGCTGGGCTTCCTCTCTAAAACAGGTCAAGCGTGACTTGAAGGCAACCTGATCCAAGGCCCAGCTGCTGGTTTTCTGCTGCAGAACACATGCCAAGCCCCGATCTGCGTGTCCAGAAAGGATAAAAATAAAAGTGCTAAAGACCCCTTATCTGCTTCTGCTGTAACGAAGATAGGAGGGAGCGATGAGATGAAAGGGTCTGTGAGATGATGCGGACGACAATGATGGCGAGGACGACGGACGATGTGCAGAGGGAACTGGACTGTCGAGAGAGGAAGAACGTCGATGGTGGAGGCTTGAAGAAGAAGCTCCACTGCTGTTGCTATCACGAAGAGAAGAGGAAGTGGAGGCGAAGTCGACGGCGAGCGACGAGGATGGCAGCAGCGCCCTTGGTGCACGGTACGCACTTCTTCCCCTATTCTCTCGTCTCTATTCTTCTACTTTTTTTTTTTTTTTTTTTTTTTTTTTTTTTTTTTTTTTTACGGTTCTGGATCTGGTCGAAGAAGAGGGAGGGGTTTGCTGGCGATGGGGTGCTGTGAATGGGCTTCGGCTGTCTGGGAGAGGTGTTCGGTGAGTGTGCAGGGTTCTGGAAGAGGATATGTAAAGGTTTGTTGCAGGGAACTGACGAAGGGCTGGATTCTGCGGTGGCGACGGGACTGGGGATTTGGCAGAGGGGTTCTGCTGTTGGTGAGGGGTTGGAGTTTTGGATGTTGGGGTGGCAGGGTTTTCGACGAAGAGGCACTGATACAGGGAGATTGGGGAAGATGGTTGGTTCGGTGGCTTCTGGTAGGGCTAGGATAGGGTTCAGCAATTTGGGGTTTGAATGTTTTGGGGAAAAAAATGGGTCTAGGGTTTTGATTTCGGTGGTCTGGGGTTCGGGTTATGAAGGATGATGGTGACGACGGTTGTGTGAGGACGTGGGAATGGTTTGGTAAGATAGGTTTAGGGTTTTGACTATTGGGGTTTCTGGATGGATTCAGGAGGTGACAGCGAAGTGGTGTGGGCGTGGTTTCGGTATGATGATTTGAGTTGGAGTTGGGAACGATGATGGCTATGGGGAGTGGAAGGAGGGATAGGGGTAATCACACCAACGATTGGGGATCGTTGGGCTCTGATACCAATTGATGCAGTCCTAGGGTTAGGATGCAAGTGCTAGGGCACAATTAGGGTTCCCGGGAACAATCACACGAGGAAGAAACCGTCTTCAACGATAAATCTTCTATTAATTCAATTCTCTCTATGAGATTACCAATCTCTACAATGTCATATTTATAAGAAAAGATACTTAAGGCCTAAGAAAACAACCAAACTAGGAAACCAAATAATAATTAGAAACTAATCCTAATTATACTCTTACTAAAATAAAACTAATTAAAATTAGAATTTCATGGGTCCCACATGTGGCCCATGAGTCTTGTTGCAATGATATGGTATTGCTGCTGCATCAGTTAGTGAAGAACTGGCAGATGCAAGGGGCTTTTATAGATTAGACTGCTTTCAGGAAACGGCCCATGGATCATTGTTAGCCATCCAATATAAAGTAATAAAATGGACACTCAAAATAAAATAATAATAATAATAAAAGCATTCAACAGACTACATTCATCACCTTAATTGGATGGTGAGCAGTGCCCCATGGAACTGATTTTTTGAACCTCACTAGCAATGCCATGGGTCCCACTTTTATCCAGATCACAACTCATGAGTTTTTAACCTCCAAGTGATTGCCATTTTTTTCTGGTAAAGAAAAACCATATAACGACATATAGAAGTATATAACCACTGAAAGATAATTGTTAGATTGGGTATATATATGTCGGACAATGCTTTTCGTATTCACTCCAACATTTTGGATGAGAAAATGGGATTTCCTTGTTGCGTCATATCCAACATTATGAGTTGCAATTTGCATGTGCTTTTTTCTCTAAATTTTCTGATCCACATTGACTTTGCAGTCACTGAATCATCTGGTTGGAGAAAGAACTGAGTCTATTCGAGCCTATTATCTTGAGAGACTTTACTTGAACAATTTTTTATATTTAATCTTTTCATGCATGTGGGCCCATTCTATCATGATTAAATGAAATTAATGATTGTTGTAATCTTTGGTTTTCTACATTATTGCTGAAAATATGACTTTGTTTGCAGCGTGTTGCCTGAAGATGACTGGTTTGCGGATGTCTCGCAAGAAGCCATAGCTAGGTTGAGTGGAAAAGGTAAATCCGTGAATGGGGATCGAGATCTTAACAGCCCAACTGCTTCTGTTTCAGCCCAATCCATATCATCGGTCAGATCACATGGGAGTTCCTAGTGCCAGAGAATTTCTTGCTTGCAAAGTGGAACTCAGATGAGGACGAAGTCTGAATCTTCTCAATAAACCTTTTAGATTATTCGATTATGTTACCAGTTTGGCAGGTGAATGCAATTGCTCATACCTTTGCTCCTGCCTCATGTCATTCCCCTCAGGTCCTTGTATAATCAGTAGCTTTTCTTCGTTTTTTCTCATCTTTTTGGAGGATTGCACATCTTTAGGTGGAGAGTTTAGGTATTCTTTGCATCTAGCTAGGGTTTCTTTAGTTTGTAAATACTAATGATGGGTATTGTACAATTCTTTCACTGCTTTGGAGACTGGTGGTGAGTGGTATATTTGGCATGTGCCACATGAAACTGAAGTACTTCCAATCAAATGTATGATTACTTAGCTCTGCTGTTTAGCTTGTTTATTCATACCTATAATAAGAATGTGATTATAATTCACCCCCCCACACCCCAAAAAAACATTTTTTAATATAAATTCTTCCACCCTCTCCCATCATGTATCAATACTTGTTTTGGTATCAAAGATCTAGGATTCTTTCCAAGTCAACAATTATTTTTGAATCAGTTTAATGGTCTATCCAATGGATCAGTTGATTCCATTTATTTTATAATATTAAAAGAAAGGAATCTATGGCTATAGTGATTTTTGGTTGAAATCACCAAATAAAACCAAATAGCCTCATCAAATTACAATCCCTAGCTCTTAATTAAGTTTTCTTTTAATTTCAGGCATGTATCTGCAGAGCCTACTGCTCATGAATCACTATTAATGACACTTTTGTAGAAGGGCCCATCTACCCAATGAGAAATACTTAGTATACTCATAACGTCATCTATGATTTTCTGCTGGAATTTGTGCTGATTTTTTGGAGCTGTGGTCTGATAATTGTTGAAATTAAATAATCAAATATCTGGGAACTAGGGCTGTCCTGGTATTTTCCCCTTTTTTATGGATGGTTATTATGATATTCAGTACAATTTTCTCTTTCAGTTGGCCCTGTTAAAGCCGAGGGTTTATTTCAAACTTTCCAGATGGATGCTGGAGTTGTTAATCTAGTTGTGAGGGGGCCTACCTCCAATCATGACAACATAGGAGAGGTTTGAAAGATCTTATTTCAGATTGCATAATAACATTGCACTTTGGGGCCTTGAAAATAAATGATTTTGGCCCATGTAGGGTGCATCCAGTGATCTGAATTATGAAGTGATAGCTTTCAAATCCATCCTGCTTGAGTGATTGTTATGAATGGAGACACAGGTGGGCAACACAATCAGGAGTTGCATGGTGTTTTTGCTGGTTTATAGCCAAAGAATCCTGGAGGTGGATCATGCAGGGCTTGAAGATAGTCAGAGGAACCAATGGTATTTGTAGTGGACCTTTGTATCAGCCAAAAGATGCCTTCTGATTGCCATGGGCTTTCATCATCATCATTATTCATCAATAAGGCCTTGTACCAAGTATGTTTGGGTTCAGCTGTATGAATTCTTTTCTCCATCATAGGAAGTCAAATCCTTGGATAGATTGCACTTCTTCAAAATCTATCATTACTGCTTTCATTTGTAACTTCTTGAGCCTACTCATTTTCCTTGAGGGGCTATCACTCTCCATAGATGAACTTTTTTCGACTGCTGCCCTTGTTAACATCAGTTGGACATGTCCAAACCATGTCAAATGAGTCTTTCAATTTTCCCAAATGCACTTGTGATTCAATTTTTTTTAGTTTTACGCTGCATTTGTACATTTTTATCATCATGGAATACTCAAAGCCTCGTGATATCCATATGAGAAGGGCTTTCCTCGTACGGGCATGCCATTTTCCACAGGAGAAATCTTGGCCTATATGGGATTCATTTAGTAAGCATAGGTTTAAGCATCAACCACTTCAGATAGGATAAGGTAAGCTCAAGTGTGTGGTGGGGCCCACCTGAGGACCCACAAAAGGATGAGGATGGGATGGGGGGAATTTCAAAGACTCCCTGAGATCATCCTCTGCAAAAAATCAAACCCAACCGTGATTTCTATCATCTCCATATGGGCCCAAAAGTTTAATGGTCAACAGTCCATTTGATCGATACATAGTCGATCTAACGGTCCAGTAAATTCGGATCTGACCAAAAGTCGGTGGACATGTGCAATTTAGGGGGGGAGGATGGGGGGTCACGTGTTTGGTCTATTTGGATGGACCAAAGGTGGGCCCCACAAGTATAAACTTATGAAATTCTATCATAAACTCGAGCTTAGAAGAGCCTTGCTCGTATATATATATATATAATATATATATGGATATACATATATATATATATGGGGTGGGCTCACTTAAGCTGCAGATTATAGTGAGAGTAAGCTGCATCGTGCGAAGTTCCCGTGTGGCATACTTTCGTCAATTGAAATAAAAATTTCGATGGCCCGCTCTTTTTCTTAGGGGATTGATATTGGCACTCCTTTTACCCCCCCCCCCCCCCCCCCCCCCCCCCCCCCCCCCCCCCACCCCCACAACAGGCACTGCCTTTTTTTTTTTTTTTTTTTTGGGGGGGGGGGGGGGGGGTGCGCAATATCAATCACCTTTTCTTATTTCCTTCTTCTGGATCCCTAAATCAAGCCATCCTCTCTCATCTCAGCGAAGCTCTCGCTCTCAACTCTCAGCGACGAAGCGCTCTCTCTCTCTCTCTCTCTCTCTCTCTCTCGAACCAGCGATGGAAGCTCGATTTTCACTCTCGCCTCCTCTGAACCAGCGAAGGGCAACGAATGTGCGAATATTTTTGCCTTCACCTCGGCTGACAAATCCCCTCTCTCCCTCGCCCAGACTGCGCCTCGCCGCTACAAATTGCGTCTCTCCCTCGCCTCCCCAGACAAATCCCCTCTTTCCCTCGCCGGACTGCGGAGCTCTCCATCACTGGCCTGCGCCCATTTGGGGAAGGGGAAAAAAACCTAAGATCAACCGGCGCAACCTGCAACATTGGGTCACAACCAGCGCTGCCTCCCTCCTCTGTCTCGCAACCTGCATCGCAACCAAGCTGCCTCCCGTTTACTTTTTTGGAACTCTGATGCACGTTGGGTTTTGAATCATTTTTTAGAAGTGTAATTTGTATTTTGATATGCACATTGGAGGTGGAAGGAATGGATAAATACATGGTGTCTAGCCTTATATCATTGTAGTTATACTTTTTAATGATGGATAGTCATGAAAGCATATTATTTGCTCCTGAATGTTTCTTTTTCAACTGTTGGCATGAGTAACATGGCTCACTGCCTACTTCGGATTCATGCATCTTTGCAGAGAGAGATAAACATGCTATAGATAGTAACCAAATGGCCCATGATCTTCCCTTCTCCTAGAAATCACACATAAGTTATAGGTTACGTGAGCTACCATCCATTTGCTTTCATCCCAGTGAATTTTGGCAACTGTGAAGTTCACTACTTTCTCATCATAATCCAAGAGACAGGCAACCTATGCTACACGGGATGGTAAAATGGATTGAGTAGAGTCCCTTCTAAGACTTTCATCAGATTTCATCAGGATAGAAATCAGCTGGATACTATCAAGCACAAAAGTGCAACCTTTTAGAAAACAAGCAGAAGGCAATCTTACAGAAGAGAGTTTGGCATGATTTCTCATTCAGATCCATATAATGTACATAAACTCATTCAAGGAAATTCCTGGCACTCGGGAATGTGGTGAAGAGAAAAACCGAAACCAAAGAAGATAAACGAAGAAGATAATGAATAGTAAGTCCGTTTTTAAAGGTGTCAAATCTCACTGGGAATCATCTGAAATGAATTCAAATGAACCCGAGCTAGAAGAGAAAATCGATCACAATTTGACCCGTTTTCTAATGAAACTGAAATCATCGAAAAATTCCATCATTGGAAAATTTTCATAAAATCAGAATTACAAATAAGTTTTTTTTAATAGAAAATAAAAATAGATTAACTCAGAGCATGTGTCTCATTACATTAAACAGTATTGTTCCTCCTTCGCTGCTTCTTCCACTCGTCTTGTCTTCTCCGTCACATGGACCCTCAGCTCCATGTTGAAATCGAGAGCACCCATTTGGGCATTTGACCCCAAATTACCCAAAACTGGCAAAACCCCACAACCCATTTTCAACAAAATAGAGGAATTCGAAGATGGGCCTGCCAAAAATCTTGTTAAATCTCCGAAGAGATCGAACCCACCTTCAAAAGCGTTGTTGGAGAAGGCGCCGAGGAGTGACGTCAATGAAGAATGAAAGCAGTTCTTCGGAGGGAAGAAAGGCTGAGAAGGATCGAAGTTGAAGACGGGCGAAGGAGAACAGGAGGAAGAAGAGTCCATATGCTGAAAGAGAGCGTTTTCCTAATTTGGGTCGGAAGGAAATGCAATGTCTTTGATTTCTTGGTAGTTTTGGATGGTTTGAGAGCCATTTTGAGATGGGTTGGAGTTGGTGTTTATGTACCAGTCTTGTGCTTCTCCTTCTTCAAGGAGTGACTTAAAAGTGGGAAATTAAAAAATAAAAAAAAAAAAAAAAAACGCGGGCCCTTTGAATTTCGTTGACTCTATACACTCAATCCGCCCACATTCCTCAATCGCACGCACGCTTCCAGCTTACTTTCATTATGAGCTGCAGCTCAGGTGAGCTCTCCTCTATATATATTGGCACGAAGATTTGTCACATCAATGATACATGGACTACTTGGCCATCATACTCTCAAATGGGTTTCTTGAAGAATCAACAAGTATCAGCTGATACTGTGTGTGTGTCAACTGATATTTAAAATAATGGTAGCAAGACCTTTGTACTCAACTTCATTTAAAATCATGTTTTGTAGAATTAATTATGATTTTATTTTTCTATGTTTTTTTTCACTATTTTAAGTTAAGAGCTTCCTCTCTCTTGTTTCCAGTATTATCTGCTAGTGGGGCCCTTGTGCCCTTGCAGAGATCTTAGTCCCATGGACTATATACAGCTCACTAAAACAGAGGCCGGATTACAACTTACAAGGATTGAGTACTAATAAGACTATTGCTTTAGTTGTGGATGGTTTGCATCATCCAAACCCTACAAAATTTGACTAAATCACATGTGAAAGTCTTGAAGTCATGTTGCACATGCACATGATCCATCCATTCTCTCCAATGTGTTGAGATGGGACACAGGAATTCCCAAAACCCATGAAAATAATCAATCCATAGAAAGGGGAAAATTGGGTTTCATATATAAAACATTATCCAGCATTCCAGATGAACCTCTAGACTAACAAGCTGGCTTTGCAAGTGCATTGATGAGAAAATGCAAGAACCCAAAGAGCCACCAAATTGTATATTTGGATGTTTAGTAAAATTTACAGAAAAGAAGTTGTCTTCAAATTCTTTGGGTTCTTTTCCATTCAACCCATGAAACTCAGTTCCTTCAAGTGTCACCGGCAGATTGGTAAGAAGCTGGTGTTAAAATGCAGAGGGTCCCACTTTGAAAAGCAGGAAGGAGAGGGACTCAAGGCAGAAATAAATGAATGTTCCTTGGCAATGTGTGAAGAAGCAACCAAAATTGGAACCCACAACGCATTGCCAACCAGACCCATGTATCTTGTCAAATTCCTGCTCTCAGATAATAATAAAATGTAAAAGAAAAATCATTTGCATTAGAGAGAGAAGTTAGATGATGGGTTTTCTATGATTTCTTTTTGTAATATATGTATACCTTTTTTATGTGGGCAGCAATGCATCTGCAGTCAGAAACATCATAGAGATCAAGTGCCTGTGAGGCACATCTCATGGCTTGTGCCTGCATCATTGATGGCATGTCTGTTTCTTGGATCACTGCCTTCCCTTCCAACATCCACCCGAAGAGTCTATAGTGCCCTTCTCTCTCTTTCCAAGTGTGTTCTCTAACCAAGAGTGTATGTAAACCTGCCAAGGTTTAATATGAAAATGAATGCAGTAGCTTCCAGATAAGCACAGATCTCAAGGCTTTTAATCTTTCCCTTTCCATCTGATGCTATTCTAACTTGTCTTTCTCTTTCTTCCCACTTCCAGGAATCTGTACTGTTTTAGGAAGTGGGGCAGCGGACTCCATGTGAGTCTTTCACCCAATTGCCCAGCATAGCTATCCTAATCTTGGGCCACTGTAGAAAACATGTGTTGCTTTTCTTTTAAAAAAAAAATGAAAATATATGTTGTTAATTTCAAAATAGGTGGCAGGTGCCTCTTGAAAAGGAATGAAAATAGTTTAAAGTTTATTGTAATTTTCACTTTATTTATTTTTTAAATCAAGAGAACCATTAAGTGGGCCCATCATATTTTAGTCTTTTCTCTTAATTGAGATTGGTGGATTTCATATTTGTTATTGTTGTTTCTAGTGTATTATACAGTGGTTACAATGGTTAAAGCTACAAAATAAAATAAAAAAAAAGCCAAATGATCAGTTTGAAGATTATTTTGGTGAACTATGCATGTAACTGCAACAAAGACATTGAACATAAAATTCAACAGCAATTTTCTTTTATAACTTTTAGATTTCCATGTTTTATATTGCATAAGTCAAATAGAAAGAAATCTAAACAAGAAAAATAGCTAAAATATAAAATGCCATTATTCAAAATCATAAAGAAACAATATTTAAAAAAATAAGATACCAAATTGAATAAAGAACAAAAAATAAAATGTCATAGGTTGATATGACATCCAGTGAGAGTAAAAGTTGAATTGAAAGCAAACCTGTTAAAATTCATAAAAATGGTTGTTGTGGGGTCCAATGAAATTCAAAATTGCAAGATAATAGGGGGGGCGGGGCGAGGGTGTGCTTGGTTAAATTGGCTTGGGTTTAATGCTTTGCAGTTTGCAGTGACACCTTGGATCAACTTGGTTAAATTGACTTTGGGTTTAATGATATTGGTAGATCATTAGTGAAATTTCATCTTTAAGACAGTAATGGAATTCAATGAAACCACCTGATGAATGTTGTTGTCTAAAATGTTCGGATTAATAAAGTTGGTTGTTTTGTTTGTGAAAATGAAAACGACAAATTAGTCGTTTGTAGTACACAAATAAGAAAAGGGGGCAGTTTTTTTATTCCTGAGAATCCCTTCTAGTTCGCAGTCTTCTCCAAAAGAAAAGGGGAATTCCCCATTGTTGATCATCATCTGGCTTTACTTTGACCATTATTGGATGGCCACCAGTTGGATGGTTGCAATTATCTGATTCCTGTATTTCCAGGTTGTGGCTCCATTCAGTTGTGGTGGAGTCCACAATTTAATTTGACAGTCCGGATAGTGCACTTCTCATAAGAGAGAATTTCTCCTACTATCGAACCCCATGTACGCTCCATCTTTATGGGCCTCACTTGGACCCACCTTCTATCAATGTAATTTGACACTCATTTGTCCTTTCTAAAAAATATCCCGTGTGGTTGAGAGCATATCTAAAGGGGAATTCCTAACAGAAATGCAGATGTTATCTATGAGAACTTTGAATTCCCTGTTTGATTTATTTTGAAAGTGTAAGAATTAGCTGAGTCGGCCATGTGGATTGTCACTTTTGGCCAATAAAATTCTTACGGTCTTGGATTTTTTAATGGTCCTATTGGCCTGAGCATTTTAGAATTTCACTTTAGGGGGACAACATAGATAAATAAAATAATGGCTAGAGAAGAGCTTCAATATATAAATTTTAAGCTAGGGTACGACACGTGATAAAGTGGTATTAGACATGGCCACAAGTACCTATCAGCCAGTTGATACAATTCCAAGTTGGCCGAATTTTAAATCTATGGTGCAAGGGAATAAAGTGGGGGGAGAGGGAACAAATGAGTAATAAAAAGACGAAAGTGATTCCTTCCTTGGATTTGAATTTGGTGGGGTCATTCTGAGGTTGTTGTTGGGTGTTAAAATGTCTACGGTTAATGGTTTATACAACAAAGAATTGAATGAAAATTCAAAAACCACCTTGTTTGGTTCCACGAAATTCCGCTTAGGACCTGTTTATTCACATAGAATGAATGAATACATCGGAATTCATGACATAAGTAGTTAAAAATAAGAATCCATTGTGAATTGACCATCAAATAACCTCCCCTTTTATTCTAAAGTGAATCAAGGAAAATGGAAAATGAACACCCAGCCATAACTCTAAACCCTAGTAATTCACACCCTAGGAAAGAAAAGGTCCCCACCAATAATGCTACCTTAAATTCTTCAACTTTCACCTATCATTCATGCTTCTAACTTCTTTAATAATTCCATATAACTCATTTGCCCATGAGTTTTCATTTATTTAGGTACTAATACTACGTATTCTAGTGCAAACAAACAGACCCCTCGCACAACAGCAATGCCGGAAATGGATATGGAAGGCTTACCATATATCAACATCTGGGTTCCACCCATATGCTTTATTAAGGTAAAGCCATTTTTAGTAGTTAGTTGGGCACCAGAAAACTCAGTAGCACGACTCAAGTCAGAACGTCATGGAGTGAGGTAACTAGGGAGTCGAGTGTCCAAACAAGTAAACTTAAAACTATGTAACAGACGCACCAGTGGTCAATGAAGTTGTGCCAGTCTGGGATGTCTATTGGGCGTTTAGAAAAACGCCTATGGGGTGGACCAGAAATGGTCCCCATTAGATCACCATAATGCTTGATTCATGGGCCTCAGTTTAACAAATTTTCCAACTCCAATAACAGTGGTTTTGCCTGCTCCACGACCCCGTGTTACAATGTGTGTGGTTTTTAATCAAGTCATGTAAGGACAATTGTGCTTGAATGGGTATGAATCAAATTGCATTATGTGCTAATACGAGAGTTCTATAGCAGAAGATCTCATATACAAAACATAAATCTGTGTCCTTGTATTGTATGGCTCCAATTCCAAAAATTGCACAAAGCAGTTATTCGGGGTCCGGGGGAGCATAAAGTCGCATACATAAATCCTACACAAACATCTCGCCACAAAGAACATTGCATAAAGCCAAAAATACTAAAACATTATATCCATATAACAGTAACAAAAGCAAAAGGCAGGGAAAAAAAGGAGGGGAAAGAGACATGAGGTGAGACACTACTGATTCTATTAGGGAAAAAAAAAACAATAATAATAACAGATTGGCAGATTAGGAAGCAGTTTTAAAGTACTATAAGATTTCACATGAGGATCAGGCAAGTTTGCATGTGAGAACCTCCAACATGCATATGAGCTCTCAAGACCACTGCTGCTCTGCATGTGAGAACCTCTAACCTAAAGACAACCCATCATGTGACAATGGCTACTCAGGTCAATACACGTCAAATCTGGGAAATTTATTCGGCCGACCTTGATAAAAACCTCTGTTTCCTTGTCGTGGCCGCTTGTTGTCAAAATACCTTCCTCTACCATAGCCACCCCTGCAAGGAATTAATTTGCTCATTTTAGAGGTTTCCCCACTTCCCTAATACTAGCATTTCATCAAAAAATGGTAAATGGAAAAAAGAAAGCTCCTCCAACATGCAAAATCCAAGCAGTCAATCAGGAAAGCTCCCACTTGTCCGCCAAATGCGGACATTGATCAATTCTTTTGACCGTCTATTCTTATTTTCACATGTTCAGCTCATCTAATGAGCAAAGTAACCAGGCCATTTGGACAGTGGACGACTGGAGTCGCCTGATTAGAAACATGGATCATGCATAATCGCATATACACAACCCCACTGTTCCATATGACAGCGGATCCTTGGAATAGTTCAAAATCAAGCCAGAACAGCAGATGGCTAATCTTGCCACTGGAAAAAGCATACAGCAAACAAGGACACGTGAAGTCACACTCACCTTCCTCTGTAGCCTCCTCTATGATGTTCGCGATGATGTCTCTCCAAGTTACCACGAAGCTGGGTCCAGTAGTCCCTTTCAGCATCACCTGACAGATGAAAAGATGCTTTTGTCAACACTCGGTTAATTCTTGATTTAAGGTAACAGAGAAATATGAATGTCCTTGCAGTTTTTTTAATTGGTGTATGAATGCCCTTGCATTGTTTAAGACTTATCAATGCCATTAGTCTTACAGTTACAAGTTATCACAACAAGGACAGGGCACATGGAAGTTATTCAGCTTCTTAATGTTGGAAAACATTTTACATAGACTACGGTTGTCCATTATAAGAAGTGAGGTCAAAAGATTGAACTGTAGCAGGATATCAATCCACAACCTCCATGAAAAAAAAAATGTCTGTCACAAAAGTTTGGGTGATATTTCTTAGGTGATGCAATCTAAATCTGGGTTTGGCTAGCAGCATTGATGCAAATTTGGCTTCAAGCCTGGTAAAATAGATGGAATCACGTTTGCAGAATGTGAGCAATGTTGTCGTTGCCAAAAGAGGTTCTACATCAGCTTTCTCTGTATCTTTGCCCACATGTCCCACCAGCAGCCCCCATGATGCAGCAGCTGCTTTATGGTCGGCTCATTGTCAGCACAGCTTGCATCTGCATCTGCACAAACATAGAGAAATTCCAAGAAATAGAGTATGGAGTTCAGCCATGTAGGGATCAGACGCAGATAGTGGCGCGACATAAGCTGCAAGCATTAAACCATTATGATCTCTTAAAATACCTCCAGCCACCCAAATCATCCAGCGGAGCATAGCCATCAAGTTTAACTTGACTCACCCAAATCAGGTGGCTGCTAACATTCCTGATTCCGTGTATCCTGACATGGGTTGGATAAATATTGTCTTGCCATTCAGACCAACAGTCTGATCTTATACAATGTATCGAATGGCTTCATTAGATCATGTCTAAATATCTTCTCGTTTCTGGATTTCCATATTACCCAACATGCAATAGCAGCACCTGTATCTACTCTGCTATTAGCTTTCCAGATAAAATCCCAGAGTTCACACTAATTTAGATCGAAGACTCGGTCACGAGATGGCAATATCAGGAGCTGTTCAGATATTCATGATAAAAGGGCATCCACTAAATATGTGGCAAATGGAGTCTTCTAGAGTTCCTTAAAAATACAAGACAGACTGGGAAAATGCATAAATTGGCTCAATAATATTTTAGTGGAAAGACGACCAAGAAGAAATTTCCACAAGAAAGTGATTTTTTTGGGTTGGCATGTTACTCTCCAAAGGGATCTCTTACTGAGTCTGAGGTCCACCTGTCCTTCTGAAATTGCTTTATAGGCTACTTTAATAGAGCAATCACCATTGCAGAGGAATGCCATATTCTCGAATCATTGTTGCCCAAAGAGATGTCTTGCACATAGGACCCAGTATCAGGGCACCATAAAGAGTTACGTTTATCTCTATGCCAAACAGTACTCCGAGGATCTGTTTTATACTACTTGTGCTGGTATCTCTTGGCTGTTGGCTTCAAGTTGCTTATCCATTTTGACACAAAAAAAAAAAGCCTATGCCATGTCTACACTGTTGTTTTCTTCCAAAACACAACTAACCTTTTACATCTCCTAGTCTTCCCTTCTTGAAAGATGTCTTCTATCAGAATGTCATAAAAATTTAGATCATAAAATACCTGTATGGGTCATCGAGCACTCCAACCCCCAGTATCCACATCCAGCAGGAGTATACATGTTCATGTCCAAGATACATAGAATGCAAAAATCCATTTTTACATAATGGACCAGGTCAAAATGTACCTTTTAGATTGCAAGGACATGAGACAAAAAAAAAAAAAAATGTCACACATTTAATCATAAGCAAGATTGTGATCTCTCACACTTTTTTGGTGGATTCATATTTCATATAGAAAATGCAGTAGGCAAAAGTTACAAATTTGCCCCCACCAATAAACATGCACTTACAAGTTACAACTACTGCATTCAATCAAGTGACAGATCCATAGAAATAAATGGACAGCATATAGAACTCATACCAGTTACTAACTCCACACACATGATGCAATCCTTTACAACCAAGTCACCTTCCCCCGCAGCAGCAAGGGCTTTTTGAGCGTCTTCCTGCTGTTCAAAGCGAACATATCCCGACTCTTCTCCCATTTTAAAATCAACAAACTACAGAGAAGTAAACACAAGCAAATAAAACATCTTTATCAACTCTGCCAAGAAAAGATTATTAGATTCAAATGTAAGATCTAGAAATAAGAAACTGATGGTGTCAATGGGACTTCCAAAAATAAATGTCATGAAAGGTGCGGCAAGCCATAATACTATGATGTTTATGTTGCAGAACAAATGGCATTTAATGAATCATAGAAGCATTATTTATTTCTTCTTTATTAATCCTAGAAACTATTAAAAAAAGAAGAAAAAAAGTTAATCCCATCAAGGTGATGAGTACCAGAATAAACAGATAAAATGTATTAAAATCTGCCTAAGAAAAAGAAAAGGGGCAGTGCCCCTTTCGCTGCTGCAGCCTCTTCCTGTAGCTCTGACGCCTCAGTGCCTTGAAATTCCTTGGCTCTGAATCCCCCCTGGCGAGAAAAGGCCCAAACACCAACCATCCATAAAGTCTCTGAATTGAAGAAGGGCAAAATGAAATGGGGAGAAGGCTAAATAATAAGGGGCAATGGAGGAACAATTGATTTTTTTTTTGAAATGGTAACTTGTATTGATCAAAAGCTTTACAGTATAAAATAGCTACACTGAGAAGCAGCTGGGGAAGAACCCCAGAAATAGAGCCACCGTGTAATACCCCGGGCCCAGTATAAGGGCTAGATTATTTTCTGATATTTAATATTTAATTATCTTAATTTTATTTAGAATTATTGGGACCCATAATTTGATGGAGGAATTCGAGTGGGACTTGTGTTGGTTATACCATAGACTCCTAGTATTGTTAGGAATAGGATTGGCATGTGAGAAGGAAATAATAAAAAAATTAGAAAGAGGACTTTGGGAAGGATTCTACCTTTAGCTTCTATATATTGATCAACCCAAAGCCTAGTTTAGTATTAGCCTTGAAGAAACTAGGAGGAGGAAGACCCAATTCTAGTCAGCCATAACAGGTGAGTAGAGATTCTGATCTAATTGTAGGGTTTTGAATTTCTGGCCTTGCTGGTGTAGTTTCCTTTATTGTATGGTGAGTAAAATCCCTTATCTACTTGTTGATAATGTGGTAATTTTGTAGTCGATCGCTATCCATAATCATGGTTTCAGACCTATATTATTTGTTGTTTGATTTTACACCAAATCTGATAGAAGCCTTAGATGATTAATGATGGAGTTTCCCTCAATTGAGTATCTGCTACAGTACCATAAACCCCATGTCGACAACCCAGTCAAGAGAGTTTGATGTTATATTGTCAGTTTTAGGATTTTGAGAATTTGATTAATTGATTTCCTGTGGATAACATGTATCTTAGATTATGACTTCAATACCAAAAGACTGAAATTCAGCAACGAGTTCAAGTCAGAATTGAATTTCTACCAGTTACACACCGTCAATGCACAGTTTGGTCGACTTGATTGTGGGGCCCATCTGGTCCACCCGATCAAAGATCAGGACCATGTATCTGAAACTAGACCCATGGGCGACCCTTAAGATGGTGGACCCATATGGAGTGGGTCCCAGCTGGGTCTCCATCCAATTGATTTGTTAGAAGGGAAGCGGTATTTGCAGGTTTTTGGGCTGAATGTCGACATGCCCTAATGAGACCCCCTGGCCCACCTGATCAGAGATCAGATCCATTCAATGGGTTGAGGACTGATGGGCGACCATGGAGTTTAGGTCCATCTTAGGTTTGGACCATGGGGGCCCACTATCTAACCATTCAGAGTATACCAATCGTGAGGCTTATGAATACAGAAAATAGAGTTCTGTTAAGGATCCTATCGTGGCTACTTGAGTTTCTAAAATTTGGAATAGGCCCTGGTAGTTTATAATAAACTCAGATTAGGCTCTTTTCTTGGGAATTCATCAAGATAGGGTTTTGGGTAGAAATTTCCAGACTTATATGAAGTCTGAATTTACAAAGAAGGTCCTCCCAGTCTTAAGAAATTATGATTAAACCCTTTTGCTTACTTTTATTAAGTTTTGAATGTGGAGAATGCTATGGATGGAATCCTACGTCTCTTGGAATTGCAAACAAAGGCTGGTTATTCATTGTTTGAATTGAATCCTTTAGTTCTTTATTTGTCAAATATGTATTTTTGGACCCTGTTATTGTTCCTTATTATAACCTGAAGCTGTTTTGAGATATTTCTCTAATGATGGACTTCTGAAATTACAGTTAAGGGCCTGATAATTATCATTCTTCATAGCTGGGCCTGTTTGGATTAATTTGAGACCATTCTTTGGATTTCAGACCTTAGGAAACTATAAATAGGGAATGTTCCATTGTGGTTATTATATTTATTATTGGAGTTGTTTTCTTTATTTCGTTTCCTGAGTAATTATGGTTTGAAACATATTGTGGATTATGATACCTGTTATATACCATTGTAATTTGGGGATCTCACATGGTAGATTCTGTGGTTTGTATATGTATATGTTGTGATTAATTTGGTAATTGAATATTTCCCTCAAAACCGTAAAGGGTGAGTTATGTAATTGACCTCTCTCACCTTGTATACCAATTTTGATTCGAACTGGGGCAGAATAAATTCACATAATTTGAGAAGGGGTTGATTATGGAATTTGCCCATTAGTAATGTTGAGGACATGCTGTATAACATATTTTTGATGAGACATGTATTTGTTATTTGACTGGAAAACTGAGATACGGTGACTTTGTCTGTTTGGAGGAACCTTTTGGACACCCCTAGACCACGAGCATGTATGGCCGATTTTGTGAGGATTGTTGATGTTGGACTTGGTGTCCAGGCCGTTATAACGGCTGGTCCTTAGTGGACGTGAGTGGCCATTATGATGGCTGGTCCTTAGTGGACTTGAGGGGCCATTATGATGGCTGGTCCTTAGTGGACGTGTCTGACGAGACAGGGTCATGATGACCGGTATACATGTATACGATGGACCTTCGTGGTCGATGATTTTGGACCTTCGTGGTCGATGATTTTGGACCTTCGTGGTCGATGGTTTTGGACCTTGGTGGTCGGTTTCTTGGCTGGTCCTAACAGGTGGCTAGGAGGTTGTCGTTTGTTTGACGTACCATATTCCAACCTTGGCTTGAATGAGACTTTGGATGTTATTTTAATTTGTTGTGTTATCTTATCTAAGCATATGTTTAAATGTACAAATAGATTAGAATATCTATTCACTTAGTTGTACTGATATTTTGTGGATTTGCCCCAATCCAGATAACCAGAACTTAGCAACTCAGGAAAACCGTGATGACCGGGAGATAGACTTTGGGATGCGTAGTTGAGCGTCGAAGCCACATAGATGAAGAAGAAATAGATTTATTAGATTGTTTAGAGTATTTCATTTGGAAGACATTGCAATTATTTTATTTTATTCGTCAATGTTACACTTGTTTATTAGATTTGGATTTTTAATACAAGTTTGCTTAAGCTAGTAAATGCCTAAATCTTTATGTGATCTTTGATTTAACCTATGTGTGTGATGCTTACGAGTATCGGCACGGAATTCGAAGGGCCCCGGATTCCGGGTCGTTACAAAGTGGTATCAAAAAAAAGGGAGAAGATATACAAAGGAGGCTAAAGGCCTCAGACAAAAGGAAAAAAAGAACCAGATCAAAACGATATGACTTCCCTCCAGTTGAACAATAAAGCATCAAGGGTTCAGTCCAAGACTCCTCAGACAAAATGGAAACAAATGTTGCTGAAGGCAAAACTATGAGATTTGACCGTCTTTCTATCAACTTGTTAATTTAACAAAAACCCAATGTTTCTTACGGCTAAGACTGTTATCAGATATTAAACACTTTGAGCAGGATTAAGTACAAAATGTTAAAGGAGATTTTGGAACTTGATGGATGTTCTAGTTCAAAGTATACCTGCTGGAGAGAGCATCATATTTTGAGAATACTTTAATGGTAATGTACAGAAGAAAAGGAGATGGGTACAATAGAGTACATGGAGGGTACAGTTCGGACAAACGAATGATATGGGGGATGATATTCTCGACTTTGCTATGCTTTTGATCATGCAATAGCCAACACTTACTTCGAGAAGAGGGAAGGCACCTGGTGATGTTAAGAGAGGCTTGAATATGACACACAGATTACTTGTTATTGAGACATACAGAAGGTCCATTTCCAGAGATTGTGCCTTCCTAGACCTACTATTCTTTCTGCTTGCTGGCACTCAAACTAGGGAATGTGATCAACACCAAGAAGCCTACTAGTCATCCGCATATTCCTAAACTGTTGACCAAGTCATTCAGGCCCCAACTCCATCCATGAAATCCACTCCCTACTAATTGGTTAGTGAAACAAACCCTCGATCCTTGGGGAACGAAGAACCACTCGCTTGTGACTTCCTGTTCTTCTTTAGATATTAACTCAATATGCGTTTCCCTTAGGGCCTATTAGGGTAATTCACTTGTAAAGTGAATTCAAGTGAAGGGTCACCTTAAGAGGGGAAAAGAAGAAGAAGAGGGGACTTATCAAAAAGTACAAAATTTCAAATTCCACCTTGACTTTTTGTCATTTTGTGGCATGTGAAGGAACTTTTTTGGATAAAAAGAAAAGGCCCTTTTGTCTTTTAGTGGAATGAAAGATTGAAAAAGACGTGATTTTTGAAATTTTGTACTTTTTGATAAGACCCCTCTTCTTTTCTTGTCTCTCAAAGGTTGACGGGCGCGGGCTATAGACGTTATTCGCCTCTCCCACACCACATTAATCCTAATTTTAACAGGTATTGGTTCTGCCACATTCTAGTAAGATATTGTTGTAAAGAGTGGAGCATCAAATAAAATAGTGAAACTATGACTGAAAATAAGGTCGTGGAATCTGATGAAGGAAACAGTATGAACACTCTTTTTTTAATGGTACCAGTATCAATACTCAAAGAAGAATTTTAGAAGAAAGGTAGTTGAAATTAAAATATGGATTCTAATTGTCACTTCAAATGATGAGTTGTATTAAATACATTGCCAAGTAGATACTTGGGGAGTCCAAGGGAAAGGAGCTATATACATAAGGAAACATAAAGATGGAATCCAAAAGTCCAAAAGGTGATGTTGAAAAGAAAACCCTTTCTTTTGTTATGGTAATTTCAATTAATAATAGCTTAACAGTACAAGAGATATGTGCTGACCAGCTAAAATGACCCAAAGCAAGGTAAACAGCCCCGCTAAGAAAACACAAAAGGCCCATCAAGGGAAAGAGCAAACACCTAGCTCAAAGGCTAAGTGCGCACACAGAAAACCAAAGAAGAAAACACAAACGCACCAAGCACCCTGCTAATAAAAGGCCTCCATCTCCATTTAAACAAAATAAGATCGGTGGGGATGCTGAGAAAATGTGGGAGGGACCACCCATGAAACAACAAAGAAAGGTAATGTTGAAAAGAAACTCTTCTCCAAAGAATGGCAGAAAACAAGAAGTAGATCAGGCTTAGAAAGGTATGTCTCACCAAAACATACCACTAGGAAAAGGTTAGCAAGGCTCAGTAAGAAGACAATGGCAATTTGTATGCGTCAAAGGAAATTGAGGATCAGAAGGATTGATATAAGCTTTCCAAAATAAGGGAGTGGAAACGCAGAGACCTAGAGGATAAAAGGTGTATTAAAGATGAAAATAAGAGGTCAGAGATAGATCAAAAATATTCTATGGCAAAACTTATTTAGTTCAAGTGTAGCCAGATACAACCCATGCAAGATGAATTGAAGGGTTAGACATTCAAGAAACTAGGGAAAGGGGGAGACTGTTACATACTTCGGTTGAAGTACTGAAAAAAGACATACGCATATGGAGCAACTGAGTCCATGGCTTTAAATAGGGACAAGGTGGAGCAAGACTCCAAAGAGCAAACCACAAAAAGGCGACACTGAGATATTTGTTTTATCTGGAGACTTGAGTAGTTTTGACTGTAACATAATCAACACTTGCATATGGCTTAAGGGTACTTCTCCGCATCTTAAGGCCCTATTTGTTCACATGGAATCAAATGCATACGAATTCACGGTAAAAATATGTTTCCAACAAAGGATTATTTGATGATCCGGGGAGAAAGATATAAGGTGGAGATGTAGATGGGACCTTGACCTTCTAGGATTTATATTACCGGGGGCGATGGCTTGATATTCATTTACTGTCACCATTAATTCATTTTCCATTGAAGGGAAATTATTTGATGGTCATTTATGGGTCTTTACCTCTGTCTCTCCAATTTTAACCACGTTTACGAATAAATTTCTTAGAATTCCTAGGGATTCAATTCCATGCAAACAAACAAGCCCATCAAATGAGCTCTAAGAAAAGAATTATTGAAGAGGTGACTGGTGAAGGTATAAGTTGGAGATGAAGATGGGACCTTGACTCTCAAAGGATTTCAATTTCTAGGGTGATTGCTGGGCATTCATTTCCCATCTCCCCTTGATTCATTTTCCTTTGAAGGGGAGATTATTTGATGGTCATTTTCAATTGGAACCACTTTCAGAAATACAAGTCTTAGAATGCCTAGGAATTCAATTACATGGAACAAATGGGCACTACGTAACTGTGTCCAAATATGGGCCGTGTGGATAATTTTAGAAATCCCAAGGTAAAGTAGTGCACATATGTGGTTTGCTTTGTCTGATGGTGCATTCTTTTGTCACTATTTGTTCTCTCATGTGTTCCTTTGCGGAAGAGGGGCCAAGAGACGGCATTCTCTTATTTCAATAGGTAAGGTTTCAAAGATTGCTTAGAGTTCATTGCAGAATGTTTTGCCAACACACTCTTCTTGCCGACCATTGATTGATGGGAATGGGATTGTTAAGTAGTTGTTTGTGCAGTTTCCTATCACCAATTGGTTTTGGGATTACTGGCTAGCAACTTTGACATGGTATCAGAGCCTGAGGTCTCGAGTTCGAAACCACGCAGGGCAGAAATGCCCCATGCCGCGTTGTGTTTGTGCGGGCGCAAAATGCGCAGGGCAAAAAGGCCCCATGCCGCGTTATAGTCTTGTGCGGGCGTGTGCTTCGGATCCGGGCGGTATCCCGCCCGAGGGGGGGTGTTAAGTAGTTGTTTGTGCAGTTTCCTATCACCAACTGGTTTTGGGATTACTGGCTAGCAACTTTGACAGGGATAAGGCCTAAATGATGATGACAACAATGATGATAAAATCATTTTGGGATAAGTTCCTAGTAAGAGAAAAAGATGAATGTCAGGCAGAACATGCAAGGACACAAGAATATATGAAGATAAATAGTAAAATGCCAACACCAAAAATCACCTGGAAACATGGATTACGAACTATGAAGTAAGAACAAAGAAATAGAAAATAGTCATGGAAACCTTCATTCTCATAGTACCTTTACAGTTCCAAATCTTTGAAAGACCTGCTTTAGATTCTCCCATGAAACTTCTTCAGCAACTACAGCCTTTTTATTCCTCTGAGTGGCATCATCAGTGATCTTTCCTCCACTCCCTTGGATGGCACCTTCATTCTTCTGAGTGGTATCATCAGTAACATTTTCCACGCTCCCTTGGATGGCATCTTCATTCTTCTGATTGGCACCATCAGTAACCATTTCCCCACTACCTTGGATGGCATCTTCGTTCTTCTCAGCGGCATCCCCATTACCTTCAATGACATCTTCACTCTTCGGAGTGGCATCATTAGTAACCTTTTCCCCACTACCTTGGATGGAATTATCAGTAACATTTTCCTCACTCTCTTGGATGGCATCTTCCTTCTGATGAGCGGCATTATCCGCAACATTATCTATACTCGCTTCAATGGCATCAGTAGCCTTTTCTGCGCTCCCTTGGATGGCATCTTCTAAATCCAATGCCTTCTCTTCTCCTTGTTTCGTAGGACTCTCGGCAATTTTATCCCCATTTTGTATTTCAATACCATCTAGAGATTCTCCAGTAGCTTTAACATTTTCTAGGGACATCTGTTCACTCTCCTCAATAACACTCCCTGTAGAATTTGGCATGTCTTCTGTCTCGCTGATGGCTACATTTTCTTTCTCATGGTGCACACCATTTTGTTCTACAGGTCCTCCTTTAGACATACGCCTCAATTTAAATGCAACAACTAAGCCTTTTGGATAACTATCATCATGAGAAAACATCAAACAACCCACAAAAAAAAGGGAGGGAAAGAGCAAGACAAAAAAACAGTACACATATCAGTAATAAAAAAAAAAATAGATCCAAGATAATTCATATGCACAAAAGAGGAGCATCTACCTCTCATTCGTTTGGGAACTTTTTCTATTATCCCCAGCTATAAGAGCACGATAATTCTCAATCTCCACCCTCATTCTTTCCCTTTCAGCGTCAAAATCTTTCCTACATTACAGAAAGCCCAAATGAGAATTAGTCCAAATAGTCCTACACAAATTCACAATTGATAAAAACGTGCATCTCTGACATGATATTGGTATTAGATGTATTTTGAAACTTGTTTTTGGAGTGCAAATTTGGTCGTCCTTAAATAGAGCAGTATTGGACAAGTCAAACACAACTAGGTCAAAATGGACTGATTCTCACCCAAAAGAACTGCTAAAATGTGGAAAAATCACTGAAGAACCAGATGGAAAGTAATGTCACATAACTATAAAATTTAAGGAATCATGTTAATTGTTATTGATGAATTTAAGTAGTTATAGGCATTGTTCTGAAAATTGAAATTGATCACAAATCGTTCATACACATTAATCGAATTGAATCGTGACACATCTACTACAACCAGCCCATACTCCGAACTGGGCCCACTTGAACTTGGGCCAAACTAGACCCAACTCGACTGCAACCAGCCCCAAACAAGTCACCCATGGCCGGACTGAAATCTTCAATTAAGTGGCTGGCCCACCAGGACAGCCCTCAGAGTTCAGGGACGTCCAATATATACCAACAGCAGCAGTTCTTGTTTTCTAATGATTTTGAATCTTTTTAAAGGACTTTCAAATCTTATTCTAAGTGTAACAGACTTCTTAGCAGTGGGGCTTATAAACCCTAAGAAAAGGTTCCAAGCCCAAGTCGATCCAGTGCAATTATGCATACAAACAAGATGTGTCTGAGTTTCTTCGTGTACATCTTTTCTAAGATGCTGAAAATAACTATATTGCTCCATCAAATATCAAGGGGACCCGCTGATCTAAATGCAAACCTAGCAACATCAAAAGTTCCGAAAGTATGCTTTCTTGAGATTTTCCATTCGGCTGTCAAGAGCACTTTCCTTTTCAACTGGACTCTATAAAGTAGCTTTCTTTTAATACCATTAAAAAAAGGGGAAAAAAAAAAGGTTTCTTTTAGTGTTTTGAACTAGGAAGGGCTAAGCCAAAACCAACCTAGCCGAACCCAAGACTACGTCAAACACCAAAACTAAGGCCAAAACATGAAAAAGGAAACTACACATCAAAAGTAATAGAAGAACGAAAGATTCCTTCCCTTTGCAAGACCATCCGCCATAACATTAGTTTTTCTTAAATACATGATGAAATAAGGCGCCCAACTGTCTTTCTTATTTAGGCACTTATATGGAAACGAGCCATTCATTCTTGGTTATATTCTTAATATAAGTTTGCATTCTTTCTTGCACTTATAATTTTCCTTCTCCCTTGATTTAAGATATCTCCCAATGTATTGAAGACCTTTTGTCGGTGGATTTATATCTCATAGGTAAATGATCTATGGCTTTCCTCCTTGTTTTGGCATGGCTTTTCTGCAGATTGGGGATTTGGGGTTTGGGTTCATGAATGATCAAATTTGGATTCCCCTTGATTGTGTCAAGGAGAGACAATAAGGAAAAACAATCTTAACATGGAAAATCCATTTCTAAAAAAGCCAAAGGGAAAAGGCACAAGAAATTATTAATCATTAATCTCACACAAGTGGTCCTTGTTTAAATGTCATCAAAACAAAGGTAACCGCATAAAATGAATGCTATGCAATTTACAGCCACGAGAATAGCTTACTTGGGTTCTAGTTCTAATTCTACACCCGCAAAAACCAGTCTTTGCTGCAAAACATTTTTGGCATCATCATCGCTTGAAAATTCAACCAGGGCAGTTCCACAAAAGCATCTTTTGTCTGCAACATTGCGAGGTAACCTTACGCTATCCACCTGTAATATAATACATATAAATCACAAATAGATGATTAAATACGAGAAACCCAAAATCAAGTTATCAGCATTGACTTTATGAAGAGGATCCCATCATATCCAACTAAGAATATTTTAATTATTTTGAAGTGACAAGAGAGATCCATCCACAATCTTCTTAATTCAAAGCAATGCAAGTATTTACGAGATCTACATTCATAAAACAATTAAGGCTATCATTCAAAAAAAAAAAACAATTAATACTAACTATTTTCCACATAATTACTAGAAAATATGACTGCAAGAATTTGGACCGTCATATATCAAAGAAGAAAAGTGAGCCAGTTAGATTTTACTAACCAAAAAGATAATGAACTACATATAAATAAAACCATACATATCTAGTGTAGCCAATCAGTTAAAAGTAAATTGAGCAGCATCATGCATCTATATAAGGACAATCAATATCTTCTGCAAAGGCAGAAGCACAGAAAGAAACCTTGTGCACTAGACAGTCTGCTATACTCATTCAATTAGATAGTTGTTGAAAGAAAGAAATGGTTAAAAAGAAGGTTTCTAAGATTTTACGTTTCCATTATCGGTTGCCTTATATTAAGATTTGGTTCATGTTATATGGTGAAAAGTCATTTGACATAAAGAGAAAATTCTGGAGGTCTGACTGGTTAGGAAAGTTCCCATCTGACTATGTCAAGCACAAGTACATCTTCCACCAACATAATAAAATGGAGGATAACAAAATAAAATATAACAGAATTGAAATCAGCATATCACCTTTTCATTACTGGAATTGCCATCATCATTGTAGTCCGAAAGTCTTAAATGTATTTTAAAAAATGAAGACACTGCCACAATTACTATTGTCAAAGCCTTATCCCATCTACCTAGGGTCTGCTTTGTATGCTCTATTGCAATTATATCAATTCATTCTGATCTTAGTTTATTCATGTTTCTTCCCTCACTTGTCTATTCTCTAGTTTCTGTTATTCCCTCAGTTTTGTTTCAATGATTTTTACGACTTCAAACCTGTAAGCTTTTTTTACTGTTTACTTGTAAGGGCACTATCCTCTCCTATTCCACCTATTTTCCTATGCCTCAATGCCAGTACTTTCTACTTTTGGGGTGCATTTGTAAGAAGAGAGGATTCCGTGATAGAAAGGAATAATTATTCTGATTTCCGTGCAGCCCACTGTTTCGTAATTTGGTGCAACACATTCCCCTGCGGAAAAAGGAGAAAAAAAAAAAAAACTAAACTGATCTGATTTCCTCGATAAAGAGGATTCTAAGAATCCTCTCCTTGCACATACAAGTCCTTAGGGTACTATTATCACCATCTCTTATTCCAACGTCTTTTCACATACCTCAATGTCAGTCCATTGAGGTTTTATTTGTTGACTTACATATAACAAGTACCTTCATTCTCTTTTCAAAGAGACAATAATTAGGACAAACGTTCTTCATTTCTCTATTCCGTAAATCTTAGGAAGGGCCATTTTCAAATAGTTCAGTAATTATATTATTTCTTTGGGACAGAATGAAGTCTTAGAACATATCGAGTTTCTAATATTATTAAAATTACTATATTTCATTTTTAGAAATAATTAGTAGTTTTTCTTAGTAACTGTTATATTTCTTTGTCAAATTTCTCCATAATAATATTATTTTCATTGGTAATCTTATATTGGTATGCCACAATTTTTTTGCAATCAGAATATTTTCAAATAATTTTAAGTAATTTTTGTATTTTTTCACAGCAATTTAATACCACCTCCCCCCTCCCCCCCCAAACAAAATAATAATAATAATTAAATAACAACTCCAAAAAAAGAAAATAAAAACAACATAGCCACCCAATTTTTACACTTGTTTTTCACATAGACACCATTATATTAAAAACCCAAAATATTGATGCACTTAAAACCAATATATGATGGGTTTTTTTTTTTTTGGCATAACCCTAGGCGTCAATGAGACCTTTCCATCTCCTCACCTCAATCTCCAAAAATTATCATGCCTCCAAGTGGGCCCCTTAGCCAAGCTCACATATAAGTTAGATTGAACAATGCACAAGGATAATATCCCTATATATGTAATACTTCTAAGACTTTCGATATCCCTCACTCGAAAACTTATCTATCGTGAAAGGCCCCTAAGAATAGTGAAAAAAGAAACTAAGATGACAATCTCTTTGTGAAGTCTCCTAAAGCATGTACCAACAAATGAAACTCAGGACTCAGTATAGCCCGGGGAAAGAAAATAGCAAGTTGTGTATGTATAACTTAAATAATAAAATTAAAAAAAAAAATGAGCATGTAAGGTATGAAACTGGAATGCCATGTGAACAAAACGAAGATCCAAAAACATATTAATTGCTTATACAAAATGATGGATTAACAATAATTAAAATACTGATGCATCCAGAAGAGGGAACTAGACTCTATATAACCTCAGGCCTCAGCCCAAAACCCAGACCTGAACCTCACCCACCTCTAGTTCAACATAAGCCCCACTTGATCAACTCAATTTTTTCACTGGTGTCAGGTTCAATTAACGACATGGGAGAGAGAGATCAAACAGATCTAACTGAACAGGATTGAATCAAAGCTAAATCATTTGATGGGGAACTAGGTAATTTAAGAAAATGAGAAAAGATAGAGAAGCAAACGCCCAAAAGAAAATCCAGTGCTCATGTAAATACATCAAGCACTACAAAGATAAGAGATAAATGAGGATGATGTAACAAAACTAAAAACATCATGAAACATTTTAAAAGAAAGCAAGAATATGTAAGAATCATACAAGTTGCTTTTAAAGCGTAATAAGATCAGGAAACACAACCCATCATAGCTAGATATATTGCAACTTAAGAACACAAATAAGGCTACAAAACTTATGCTAAGAGTAAGAATAAATATTAAAAAAAGACCAGCAAAACTGAAGAGTGACTGATCTATGCAAAGTAAAAGATAACATGAGATAAAGGTCACTTAATTAATATCGAAGACCCAAGAAATATTTGAAAAGAACAACGAAGGAGAAAATCCGAAAAACAAACCCATAAAAGGGCAATCATATTGTGCTCTTCCTGCTTCTCTTCAGCCCTTCAATCTCATTGTAGATATTATTCTTTTTTTATTTTTTTATAACAATAAATTTTCTTGCACCAAAAAAGAACCAGACTGAAAAAGCTCAGTCAAGCTAAAAAACAAACAGGCAACAAAAGAAAAACAACTAAACAACGGAAACAAAACATTCAAACATTATCTGACAGCAAAAGAAACAGAATCGCGAAACACTCCCTCTTAAGCGAGACCATTGGTTGTATCATTAGCCTCTCAGAAAATACGGCGAAAAGTTGCACTGAGTTGAGAGCAAATATCATGCACCGCCTTCACCCAATCTGCCAACTTTCAAGGATATGAAGTTTTCCCTAAACCCCATTGGATAGCTCAGAAAGAATCTCCTTCGATAATTGCCAAAAGACCAGCCAACTTTAGAAATTCCCGACAACCAACCTATAAAGCATACATTTCAGCTTCATTTGCATCCAAAGCTTCCACAGGCCCACAAAACCTTCGAAGAACATTACCAAAAGAATACTGAATAACACCGCCTATACCACCCCTCCTAAGGGAATGTTGATAACTGCCATCAAAATTTATCTTAAGAATGCCATGAGGAGGAGGCATCCAAAAACTTTGACAAACCGAAGTAGCCCGCCGTCCGCCATTTAGGTTAGGGATTTGACTTTTGAGTATCTTTACGCAACATCAATGGTGTCATTCATCAGCATTGATGTTGTAGAAAGAGACTCAAATGTCAAATCCCTAACCTAAAAACTCTAGGTTTTGTTCTTTTCAGATTGGAGATGAGAAATCCCTTTCAACACTCCAGACTAGTAAGACAGGGATTTGAGTTTTGATACTTTTTAGATATTAGATTCTAGAAGGAAGCTTTCGCATTTTATATGGAAAGAAGAAAGAGGAAAGGGGTTTCACATACATATAATGTATTCCAATTTCCACAGCATATATAACTCAAACTAAGATGAGGGTCAGGCAAGAAAACATGAGGCATCACTGTCTTTGATCTCCAATCCTACTTTTTATTTCCCACAGAACCATTACCTATGAATAGTACTGGAAAAATATATTAATATATGGTGCCTCTATTTTATGAATTCCTCTACTTCCAGTTCCTATGCTCCCAGGAATCAAAATCACCAATATAGAAAAAGGCACTATTAATAGCTCTCCTTAACTCAGTACCCCACTGACAACCTCATTAGCCTCTCATCCAACATGAATACGCGTATCATGAAGTATCATGATAGGAAGTTATAGCAAATTTCATACCATTTTGATGGTACACTAATGAACAAAAAGAAACAGCAGGAGTGAAAGCCATGATTCCCCCGGAGTAGTTCCATTTTTTGTTAGGGTGCATAAGATTGTTAAAAAACAAAATCCTAGAGACACTCCAGAAATAATATGCTAAAAACAAAAATAAATCAAACTTTTCATAATAGATCGAACTACAAAACCAACAATGACTACCTTCCCATATTGACAAAAGAAAGCCTCCACTTCTTCACGCCTAACATTGTATTCTAAAGGTGATGCAGCAATTGTCCTTGTATCTGCTTGGTCTATAACTTCTTCCAGCTTTGACAACTCAGTGCTCCTTCCAACTCGCTTACCTGAGTAACAGAAACAACAACAAAGATTCTAAAAGAAATAATAATAGTGAGCACAAAATGGTAACAAGAAGTTTTTCATAAAAGACTGGTTATAGGCAAGCTAAAAAAAAATAACTAAAGAAGTGCATTTTCTTCAAACTCCTATTTTGGCGCAATGGGTGTGTAGTAAAATCACACTCTTGCAGCTGACCAAAACACAACGCCCAAGAAGTTGTGTAGTAGATATACTATTTCAATTAGAATAATAAATTTTCCAAAAAAATATGTAAATGTGTGGTTCCTACAATCATCCAAACACATCATAATATCCCATTGATTCAGCTTGGTTTTCGATATCATATAACCGTTTTCAAAGAAAGCAAGAAAACCAAATTCCAACACATTCAAAAAAATCAAAAAGCACTTCTTTTTTCAATTCTTATCAGTGTCTAAACCATACCATCTTCGGAAACCTTAACGAACGTGGATTTCTTCAAAGCTTCCGCAACAGCAGACAATGTCTCTTCCCTGATTTCCTCCTGCCTCACAGCCCCCAATCCGAGAAGAATCCTCATACGAGAAAACGAACACACCAAAGCCAAGCTAATGGCTGAAATTACTGTCAAGACCAAACAAACAAACCCTAAAACAAGAACCCCAACAAAAAAAAAAAAAAAAAACGGAAAATGGCAATATAAAACCAATCCAATCAAAGGATACTTCCATCTTCGCTCTCTTTATCGATTTCCTCAGGAAATTGTCACGAGGGATGTTGCTGTCGCTGAAATAGAACTCGACCTGATGAAAAGAAAGTAAGAAAGTTGCGGTTTTTGCATCAAATCGAGAGCGGAAAAAAAGGGGGAAAGAGAGCGTGAGATGGGGTTTACCTGTTTGAGAATGTTTTCTGATTTCAATTCGTCGAAAAGAGCGGAAGCCATGGATGAGGAGTCGAGAAAGCTCGTGAAGCAGTTGCAGGGGAAGAGGATAGAAAAAAGAGGTGTTAGGGTTTTAGCTGTTTGTTGGATGTTTGATTGGTTGTGTGTTAGAAACGACGCAGATTTGTAGTTGTGAATGGAAAGGTAGTCTATCTGTGACGATATGTGATACTGTGCTTGGGCTTTTAGGAGAATTTGCATGCAACCCCTTCGTTTTCTGAATATTACAGAAAGAGCGTCTACTTTTAACCCTTTTTTTATACACGACTACTTGTACTTCTCGTATAATACTGATCTACTACCTCTCAAATTTTGACCTAATATTCAATAAAGTTAAGGGTTTGATGAATCAATACTATGAAGAAAGTTTAAGTTTTTTAGATGTGTTTCAACTTCAACCAAGTTGATGCCCTTAACTTTGGTGGTGTTAGAATAATTTAGTTAGAAAGTGATATAAGTAGATAAGGAGGCTATGGGTCAGTAAAAGTAAAGTATGTTTTTATATCAGTGGTGGGCCTATGATTTTTATTTAGGTGGGACAATAATCTCCACTTATTGCATGGTTTAAACACATGATTTTTTTTATTTTTTTGACAAATTAATTACAAATAACGAATATCCTATGATGGGGCAACGACTTTACTAGAATGAGGTATAGGCCGTCCATATTGGATCAGACATGGGTCAACCGCCCCAAGTTTGTATCATATAGGTCCACCCCATTTCGAATGAACCATATAGTTTAGTAATGTTTTATAAAGTTTTTTTTTTTTTTTCATTGCTACTAAAGTGAAAGTAAAATTTTATGGCACTTAGAATTTTGCCTTTATACTTATTATAACCAACCAAATATGGATAAAAAAAACAATCATTGAGATTACTTTTTCAGAGTTTTTTGCTTTGCTTCTTGAAAAAATCAAACATTATAGGATGTAACTAAAGTGAAAAGGTGGAATAGCTTAAATGTCCATACTTTATTTATGAGAAAAGGCAACACCGACTGCGCTAATCTTTTTTAATATCCTCACATAGGTTGGTCTAAGTTTTTTTGTTTTTAATGATTTAATGGTGCAAAAGTGTTAGTTTGAAGAAAGAATGAAAATCATTTTGTCCAAAGATGAAGAAGCTTAAACCATTGATCCAGCAACTAAAGAGTTAAGACCTCTCTCTGGCGAGCACCCGTACTCAAGATAAGGTGAGAACCACATACCAAAACACCTAGTGAGCCCAACTTATAATCCATCCAAGTGGATTACGACAATAGACCCCCGTGATAGTCACCAATCTCAAATTTGTCACCCATCCAAATGTACTACACTATTGGATCGACTTACGCTCATTTTGGTTAGTGAAAAATTTGCTGAACATTGATCAGGTGGTTAGGATGATAATTCAAGCCTCTGTCACTATACTAAGGGGGGATTGAAAATGCGCCCATCTCCAAGTGGGGCCTAAGTGGGCCCGATAAAAAACTGTGCTCACCCTGTGCTCAACAAAGGGGGGCCCAAAAGGATAAGAACCATTAATTTAACAATTAAAAAAAAAGTTACATACTGTACATCCAACGGCCAGAAGCTGTGAGCCATCAAACAAGTGGTGGAAAAATCTCACAATCTATTCAATGGCAGAACATGAGTATATCAAACAGTGAAAAAGTATTGGATCATTGATCCAATGGCAAAAATGACGTGCACATCGATCTAACTGCTGGTATACATTAGATCCTCAATCCAACAACAAAATGGATATAAACCATTAATCAAATGGTGAAAAAAGGATTGTCATACTAATTGCCCCAGCAAATCATTAAATAATGCCCCCACTTGAGGCCTGTGGTTCTAAATGCCACCAAAAAAAAAAAAATGGTCAAATTTTTTTTACCACATGGGACATTTGTGATAAATTTGATGAAAAAGGATTATATTTCAATAGATTGTAAAAGTTAGGAGTAATGTATGATTTTCAATTCTACATCAACTTCTGGATAATTAGGTCAAAAGGCAGGGACTATAAAATAAGTTTTCCTTTTCTATTTAATCATTTCTTCTATCCATCTTAGCATCTTAACATGCACATATCAACCTGATGTACGTTTTTTTTTTGTTTGTTTTGATGAGAGTACCAACCACATGTACTTTAGCTTCTTTCTTTGGGGCTTTTTTTTGTTTTTTGTTTCCTTTTCACCCATCAGTCAACATCATTCAACTCCATACAGCAACCAAGTCTCACCCCCATTTTATAAAAGGGAAGTAATCAGGTGAGATTATAAATGTTTTTACTATTCTAACTGTGAGAATTATGAGTGGGGTCCATCCATCAATCAATTCAGACCTTGTAATGGACAGGGATCCCTTGATAGTCACACAACTAGGGTTTAGTACCAATGCGAATGAACTAGACAATTGGATTGACTATACACCCATACGAATGGACTGGGTTTGTCGGTCATGACTGAAGGGGTTAGCTGCATGGGATTGGCGCCAAACTTGATATTCAAAGTGGCCCCATATGGATCTTTTAGTCCCCACTGGTCCCATCTCACATTGGGCCCTACAAAAAAAGTTCTCACATGACTCGGTGACAATAGTTCTCACTGGATCAAAATTGAAGTGGTAGTCCACATTAGAGGATCTTTATTTTTTTGACACCCAGAGTTGATTCTGTTTATGAGTTCCAACTCTACCCAAGTTATATACAGTTTTTACTAATCCACTACAACACATCTGTCCATACTTTTCAAGGGGAGGGGTGGGAAGCTTAGCCCCTATTTGGCATCTCTATTTTAAACAACATGATCAAACAGAACTCCCCGGAACTGATAGCCAGAGTTCCGTGGTGGTGTCTCTGAAGGGGTGTGTAGTGTGTACAGTACTCTGAGCGAGAAGCAGCTGATGAGCTGATCAATCAATTGCTTCGCAGAAGTCAAAATGCAAGGTTCAAGTTCCTCACCCCAAAGTGTGCCCCATTTGCAGGCGTCGGAGACCACACATCTAAGGGAGATTGAATCTTTTTGGGCCATCCTTTCAAAGATGACATCCTGGACTGCAGCATGAAGCAGGCTCCTCAATGTGACGAGCGAAGATAGAGAAGAGTCACTATAGAGGAAGCTCCCAGTATTCATTACTGGTTCAAAGCTGAGGCAGGGTTTGGCAAGACGGGCAGGTGAATGGATTGGCAATACAACAACAGTACATGATACTTCAGTATCTTAACAACTGTATACAATACATGCTAAGCTTAAAAATACGGGGTTCATTCTTCTGAGATTTCCATCTGGAGTGGCTTTCTAAAGTGGCAAAATCTCAGGTTCTTGAATTTATTTACTCTTAAAATAAGGAATTAAGGAACCAATGATTCAATGAATGTGAAACAGAGAGAGTGCCCATTCCATTTTGTTGTGTAGAATTCTATAACATTACATAGAAAGCAACAAAAGCATGCAGATAAGCTTCACTTTGAGAAAGTTTGTGCATTGAATAAGAATATTGAAGATGGGATACAACATCTACTCTTAGAATTGGAATATGAGATTCTGATTCTCAAATGTAACTGTCCTAGTCCCTGAAGACTGCATTTGCAAGGTCTCCTCTGTATCTACTTGGGTTTAAAAAGTTCGCCATAAGAGCAATCTTCTGCAAGCTATAATCTCGCATAAGATGGTTTCTTCTACTCTACCATCCTTTGTTGCAGAACAAACACAAGTGTGCCTTCTGCAGTGAAAAGCCTTTTCATTAGTTTAATGAGAGAGAGAGAGAGAGAGAGAGAGAGAGAGAGAGAGAGAGAGAGAGAGAGAGAGCATTCCTACATTCCTACAGAAAAAAGGGGGGGAGGGGAATAGAAGGGAAAAACATTCATGCACTGTGTGTGTGTGTTCTTGGGTAAAGGCACCGTATGCTTAATATTACTCATTCAACATTCCATGACAGGTATATTCATTCATTTAATGGACCTGAATTCAGATGTTAATCTATTGGCACAATAAAATCAAATGTAACATTTTAAGAGAAATGATCAAGCATTATCTTTCAGCATTTAGAAATTTGAACCATGGAGCCCACATTTTACAGAGATAAAATACTGGACCCTAACAAAAAGAAGAGGGAGGACATAAGGATTGGGACCTTAGAAGATCTTACCAACATAGCACCATTTAGTGTAAAGAACATCAAAGAACACCATAAAATGAAATGTGGACTTCTACAATATGCCCCTTTTGGAACGTCTATATTTTACAATCCCATTTTTTGGACTTACACAAACCTTCACACTTCTCATATACAGTTCAACTGAGCTACTATTAGCTATGATGCACGGATACTTCAAAATGGACAACGTATCGTGTCGTATCGTATCCGATACTTCACTTTTTACATGTAAAATCCGTGTCCTTGCCATGTCTATAGCATGTCCTTGCCGTATCCGTGCCATATCTGGGCATCATAGACTAGTAGGCATATAATTGTCAGTATCATTGTTTACAGCTATAGACAGAACAAGTAAGAAATTTAGTTGAAACCTAACCCTAAACATATGACTGATGACATCCACTACTAGAATTTTAGTATTACAAAAGCTTAAACAATGAAACTAATAGAAGATTAAAGAATGCATTTATAAATTATGGCAATGGATTGAATGTTGTGCAGGCGAATTGCCAAAACTATCTCCACCTCCACTTCATCTTCTCTGACCATTATGAAATAAAGCCAAAAGAATGGACTAAGCTTGAGGATGAATCAATTAATAGTATAATTTGCTACGTAGTGCTTAATAAGTACTATTTTAATGATATTTTCCCTTCTTAGATAATGAATCCATATCTTAACTAACATCTATCTAAAAGCTTGGTTCCTGTGTTAACTAAAGTTGTGTTGAACCTAACATTGTCATCTAAGTGGGGGTTTCGGAATAGGAATGGAAGAAAAAATGCTGGTAAAATGATAAGAGCTAAGAACTGAGCTTCAGCACGGCTCAACAGTATCTGTACTTTTGCTATGTGAGAGCCCCGAGCAATTGAAATTATTACTATTGTTATTGTTGTTGTTGTTAATTTCATTATTATTATTTGATAAAATTTTCCCTCCTACAAAATAAAGCTTGTTTTTGAGCATTTGTTCAACATTTCACTTTCTTGAACCAATTTGTTAAATTTCTCATCTAATGTTTTGTTCGAAGTAGGACCGGGTTTTTGAGACAATTCACTGAACAGCTTGGTTTCATTATTCACCAAATTGGCACCTTGCACTACAAGAAAAAATAAGTATGCATTTCATTAAATTAGAAAAACCAACAAGGGGAAAGTGATTGGCAAGGGTAAAGACCTAAGCTTGAGCAGAGCTCAATAGGCTTTGTATTTCGCTGTGTCGGTGATTTAATAAACATCCTTTTTTTGTGTGTGTGTGGATCTCTCCCGCCTAGCTAATGAAGCCTGTTCTCAAGCATTTGTTAAACTCGCCAAACCTCTAGCAGATTCATCTTATCCTAACTTTAGATATGCAAGAGATGCATTCAAATGTTTAACAATGTCCAGGGGTTCAATAAGAGTAAGACAAAAACTTCTATGGTGCATGTAGTATTTTCATAATATCATTAGGCAAGTTTCTTAAATTGAATATAAGTATAGTGAATTAGTGATGGTTACCTTCTCCTACTACTCGATGCTTTCCTTTCACCATTCATTACATTCAATTGATGGTATATTGTTATCGTGTAAAACTTCAATAGGAACCAACCCTAAATTGATGGAACAATGCCAAGAAAAAGATGATGACGATGATGATAATGATGATGACGACCATTCAAAAAATAAACAAGATGATGATGATGATTGTAATGACCATTAAAAAAAAATGATAATGATGATGAGATGAAGACTTTAATAAGCGCTCACTTGAGGTTCAACTCATAGCAACTATTGAATACATGCAATGAGATAAGAGCCCTGCTACAGGGCCCGAAATTCGGGCCCGGTAGACTTTTTGATGAGATAAATACTACATCATGCAATGAAAAGATGAATAAAGATATCTCATCATCAACAAACCTTGTCCTGGATTGTCTAGCAAAGCAAGGAATAGATCGTTCTTGCAATTTAATTGCTCATATAGTACAGTTGTGGTGGGTGTCGTACATTTCTCTTGTACCGGTTCACCACCAAGAGGTGCTTTTATGTATGCTCTATTTCTGAGTTGTACTTTCCTCTTATTTATAAAATCTTACTGTAAGTGTTCAAATAAATAAATGAAGACATCTATAACAGGCATATAAGAAGACCCCAACACATTTGCCATCATTGAAACTAGTAAAGCTCCACCTCACCCCGGATCCAAGCAGAACCTATTAGCCCCATCTTCAGCTGCCATAATGGGGAGAAATTCCAGCCGAAACTCTCTGAAGTTTATATCCATATTTTGGTAAAACAAAATAATAATAATTAGGCTAACAAAAAATCCAGACCAGCAAACTGTTGGACAATCTCAAAACAAAGGTTTTATCAATAAACCATTTATTTTCTAATGAAGAAGCAGTAGAGGACGCTTTCTCAATTTTCATAGACAAGTTCCTTGAATCATTTCTGCATAGTTATTTCCCCAATTACTCAGCTGTTTCTGTTTCGATCACATTCAGTAGCGAGAGGAGACGGGGAAATTGTTTACAAGGCTTAAGGACGTTAATGGGGCTTGCTTAAGCCTCTATTCTTAGATAAATACAATGAGATAAACAAAAACATAATACAGTGAATGCCTGAACAAAGACATTTTTTATAAAATGAAAAAACATCAGTGGTCAATTCTCAATGCTATAAATAAAATGAACAGGTAGAGAAAAAACTTATTGAAAAGATCAAGGAAGAAAAAAAACACTTCACGTGGAACAAAGGATGGTGATAAGACTAACCACACCAACTGACCATTGGGTGTTCTCATACAACAAAATTGGATACTATAAATCCCAAGAAGATAATGGTATACCTTGATCTGAGACAGTTAGTATAACTGCTTGGGTTTTGGTAGCAATCTGCATACATTGGAGGCCAACGACGAAATGCATTTCTGTCATTAGGCTGTTGGCATGAGGAGAAATGACAAGTGAGGCAACCCCGCTAAGTAGAGAAATGAGGAGATTTAGAGGTGAAGAATCTCTTTTGGAGGTTCACCTCTATTCTCTACTAGAGATTTTCTCGTCCAAACTAGCCCTGAACCTTCCTTATACGGCTGAATAAAACAGCTGAATCATTACAGTTATCTCTCTCAGTTAACCATTCCTCCTCAAGATGAACATCCACATCCTTCCTTAGCCTAAGCACCTCATAATTCTTCCTCAAATAATCAGCATGCTCAACAAGAGCATCCTGTGCATACTGTTTTCCCACACTCCTAACCGCTGCAGCCTCTAGCAACTTCTCCAATGACCCATGCTTCTTCAACAGCTTCAACGCCGTCTTCCGCCCAAACCCAGGAGCCAAATGCTGAATTCCAGGTACCCCATCAACCTCATCACCCAAAATGCACCTCAGACTCAAATCAGAGCTCGGGTCACACTTGTATTGTCCCATATAATGCCTAATCGTATAAAACGACCAACGCCCCAACTTGGGTGCAGGCATTACAACCTGCACATCCTCAGAAATCAGCTGTTTGAAATCCTTATCAGGCGACCCCACAACAACCCTGAATCCCAACCCCAATTTCAGAACTTGGTCTACCAGAGAAGCAACCACGTCATCTGCTTCCCACCCTTTGATTCTTATAACTGGGACATTGCAATTCTCTAAGATGTGGGTGATATAAGCTGTGTGGGAAGAAACCCAAGTGGTGTTTCTTATGAATTTCTTCCTGTGAGCTTTGTATGAGGGTAGAATCTGTCTGCGAAACTCGCTACCGCCTTCGCCGTCGAGGACGGCGATGACGGGGTCTTGGAGGCTGACTTGGGAGAAGAAGAGGGAGACCCAATGAGTGAAGGAGGGTAAGCTTGGTTCTGTTCCATTGTAACAGAGGGGATTCACATCCAAGAAAAAGACCCTCTTTGTGGGGTTCTTGGTGGTGAGGATTTGGGTGTTTTGGGGTCTCCTGTTCTTGAAAGATTGAGTTGTTTCTTCTGTTGTGGTGTTGTTGTTAGGTGGATGTAAGGAGATGGAGGTGGGGATGGGAGGAGAGATGCAGCAGCAGGGGCTAGTAGCAGAAAGAGATACTTTCCACATCTCTTTGGAGGGGGGCAGGCCGCAGGGATATATTTCGGTTTCAGATGTATTTGGAAGTGGACTTGCAGTTCGCTTCCCGTAATCAGATCCTGCAATGTCTGGAAGGGAAATCCGTTCAAGGAGGGTTTATTCAGTAAAAAAAAAGGGTGGATTTGGATAAAAGAGACAATAAAGGGCTAAAACAGGTATGGTATGGTTGCAATGTTTGGAGTCTTCGAAGCATGATCAAAATAGCGGCCGCTCTTCACGCTACGCTAAATTGTATTTAGCTTGTTCACATCCATAGCGGCCGCTACGGAGCCGCTACGCCCGCTACGGGCCGCTACGAAGTGTGAAAACTTTTGACTTTTTAAAAAATTTCAAAATGTATAATAATGCTTATTTCTTTTATTTTTCTCTCCAAATAACATTTTTATGCAGCTCTTCTACCCTTTTATGTTTAAAAGAATACCAAAAAGCACATGATCTTGCCGAATTACAATGGATATGGAGAGTTCTTCTCAAGATTTCTTCTCTAGGTACATCCTATTACACACCCCCTTTGGTAGAGGTATTCTTTTCTCTAATTACTCTTAAGTCTTAAGTCTTAAGTCTTGACTTCATGATATATTTTTTTATGAGTCTTTCATTAGTTTCAAAGTTAGCATAACTAAGCAACATGTGAAAAAAATGATCATTACTATTATTTTCTATTTATACAGCGATATAGGACCTCATATATTGAGGCACCGCTACGCCCCTTTTTCTTACTTACTTTTGCAAAAGTACCACATATTCTTTCATTTTACAATTTTCTTGATTTTCTGGAATTTTTTCAGATTTTTTGGGCGATTTTTTCAAACCGCACCGCTACGCCGCTACGTATCCCCGGTACGCTACGTATCGCCCGCTTCGTAGCGCCCGCCGCTACCGCTATTTTCATCCTTGCTCCGAAGAATAAGTGGGGGCATGTTATGGTATGGTATGTTGCTTCAGGATTTGGATTTAAGTCTTTAATGATGATGATGGAAAGGAAGAAAGTGATAAAAGATTTAAATTCACGCATAGAAATATCCAACACCATCTTTCGAATCATTTTTGTGGCTAGGGTAATCCATATCCAAAATTTTCACGACAAATGAACGATAGAATATAGGCAATTTTGTATATTTTGATTGATGGAACAACCATAGAGCATTTGAGAAATGAGAATGGTATGTCCAAACGGGCTGAGTTCCACAAATCGAAACTGTATGGATTAAGAACCAAACACATTTATCAATCAAAACCTAAATTGGATTCCGAATTCGAATTCAATTATGAATTAGAACTTAAAAACAAGTTTCAAATCCACTTTTTTTATGTGTCAGAACTTCCGAATATCTGATATTCATTTGCATCCCTATATATACACACACATACATAGATGAAAACCGTTAAACTTGTGGACCATGGATGAATCAGTTAGCGGCATTAGATTGTTTTCAGATTTGATATCTAAGTGGACCCCACTTGAATCTTTCGATCCCCCTCTATGATTTGTGGAGTCTCAAGTGGGCCCCACTAGGTGGCTTGCCTGTAAGGGAAGCTTGTACAATATCATTACTTATATATATATGGGGGATATTCCTGTACATCATTCTCTCACCATATGGTGAGGGACAAACTTAATGGGGCCCACCTAGGGACCCACTAATCATGGGACTTGTGAGGGATGGGAAGAGACATCTTGGATGAGACCATATATCAAATTTGGGCTCAGTCCCATGCCTCTAACCCCTTCATCCGTAGCCCACACATTTAATGACTTTATATTAAAGAAAAGACTTGACCCTCGATCCAACGGTCTAATCCATTTGCATAGGTGAAAATTCAATGGATCTAGTGTACTTAAAGGGGATTTCATGTATATAAATGGTTCGAATGTGTCATAAAGTCAACCCTACTATGTTGTCCCTCACCATAACATGGTGAGGGATGGATGCACATGAATATCCCCCATATATATATATATATATATATACACACACACACACACACATAGAGCTAGAGAGGTGAGCATTATATACAAGAAAAGTAAGTCAATACCGGTTGAGTTCCCTACTGCTGCCGTGGCTAAGTAACAAATGAATCCTAAAGCTCGAAAAGCATAATCTGTTTATCCATGATCGTGTTGAAAGTTTTGTTGTTGGGTCATCGATTAGATTACCATTACCTAACTAGGCCTGTCAATGGGCCGAACCGGGCCTGGGCTTAGGTTGTCAAATCCCATCTCGAATATTGGACGGGCCTGCCCGGGGTTGTCCAGTCCTGGCCCTAAATTGAACGGGCCTACGTCAAATTCCGTCTCGTGCGGGCCCGAGCTGGGATAGGGCCGGGCCGGGCCAGGGCTTAGCACGATCTTGAATGTAAGCTAAAGAACTCAACATGTAAATTTATGGTATTTAGAGAATTCAACTTGTGAATATCTTATACACAAAACTTGAAATGTGAGCCCCTTTTCGAATTTTCAACTCAAAAGAAGCTCCCTTGTGAAATGTGAAATGTGAAATGTGAAATGTTTGTCTAGTTCAATATATGGTACTCCTGCGAACTAATGTAGCTATCCTAGTAGGTTTGGTAAAATGATCATTAATAGTGAGTGATTACATCAACTAAAATTTGATGTATCATGTACATGGCTGTTCTCATAATTAAAATGATTCACATCATAACCCATTTAGAATTACCTTCATTTATATTTAATGGTACATAATAATAACTTGACTAATTGCACTACTAGCGGCCACTGCAGCCCAAGTGTTTTTTTCTTCCAAAAATAAAACATCATTAAAGGAAAAACAGCTACAATAAGGGAAGAAAATGAAACATTACAAACAAGAAAAGAAAGCAAAAAACCATAAATAAACCTTTAAATACAAAAAATGAAAATAAGAAACAAACAATACTTACAAAAGATTACGAGGGATGAAGTTACAAAATTGCCCCTCCTAATTAGCATTTTTTTGTTGTTAATGGGGCAGTTTCGGTAAATTTATGAAAAAATAATGAAATTTCTTGAGAACGGGCTGGGCTTGTTCTACCCATTCTCAGTCCCATTTTGATCGGCCTTTAAAATCATTACCCAAGCCCAGTGTTGACACACAAAAATTCATCTGACCAGGGATTACAATTCTCATGACAAAATGTTCATTTTTCGTAAAAGGAGACTATTTTTTTTTCTGGCCGCTGGGGTCTAACCAGCCATGGTGGAAAATCTCCAACGGCTACTGTGAATGAGACCCACCGGCCGCTGTGATCTCATTAGCCGCTCGGTGCAACAAAGTAGTAGTTGATCTTCGTCCTGGAGATGACCGCTGGACGTTGCGAGGCTCCACACATTAGCCGCCGAGCTTTTTCTCTCCCAGCTACCTGTCGCCCATAGAGGTGTACAAAATTAACCGTAATCCAAACCGACCCGGTTACCCGACCCGACCCGTGGGTCAATGGGTGGGTCATGGTAGCAGATTTTCGGTGCTCGACCCGACCCGACCCGATGGTCGTTTGTACCTGTTAATGGGTCCACGGGTCGGGTTACCGTGCGACCCGTGAACCAGATAATAAAATAAAAAAAGATTAAATGTAATTAGATGACTCAGATCAGAGCGATTGTGCACACTGCACATCCTTCCACACCGAATATGAATTCATGTTTGTGGTATTTTATCGTCTCTCATCTATCCGTAGAAAAATTAGACGTACATTGTGTAAATATGTTAATTATTACTGTTACAACAGTGATAGTGATTTTCTCTTATTGTATTTTACTACCGCTAATGTTAAGCGACAGTGGGAGTTGGAATGACATCTTGTTCTTGTGTATATAAGCACAAAGTTTGATCTCTAATCTGTCAAAGGTGGAGAAGAATACTAGAACCCATTGTGTTGAAATAATAAGTGACAATGGTAGAGAAAACAACACAACATAAAAAAATCATTTGATATTTAAATGTAGCCCTATTTGTTGGCTGTTGCTGTTGGGTTATGAAAAAAAATAAGGAGACTGGACTCTCTGGAGAGTGGAGGTTGATGAGAAAAAAACTCATTTGTTTGTATCCTTTTTAATAAAATCATATTTTTTTTACAATTTGTTTACTATTTCTTTTTTACCCGAACCCGACCCGTGACCTGACCAACTCGTGACCCAATAACCTATGACCCAAATTAATCGGGTTCGGGTGGGTTTTCACCCACATAAAATGTTTTCAGGTCGGGTCGGGTTTGACCTGAAACCCGCGGGTTCGACCCGATGAACACTACTAGTTGCCCACGATCTCTCACGATCTCTGGTCAGTTTCTTCTCCTGACGGCTGCGAGACCTGTAAAAGGGGAACAATTACACTTTCCAATTAGTGACAATTTTAAAATTACTCCCACTCCTCCATGATTCACGACAGTTATGGCTCCTCAAAGGCTATAGATTAAAGACTTGGGAGGGCAACAAAGGGGAGCCCGGATCAAGCGCAAAGAAGCCCAGAAACTCTGTCATTTTCAAAACTCTCTCATGCTTCATCCACATGGTGGGAATCAGGCAGTGGCGAGCGCTTCTCCTTGGACCTGGGCGATAGCTTCTGAAAGCCAGCCTTTGTTCCTCTCACCATGGATGAAGGACATAGATTGTCTCTGCTGTTTTGAAGCAGACTTTTTTTAAATGGAGGAAGGACAGAGATTGTCTCTGCTGTTTTGAAGCAGACTTCTTTAAATAATCATTCTTCCTAAACAGTGGTAATGAACTACAAAGACTGATAGAAGAAGCTAAATTGCAAACTTCTCCAATCTCGTCTCTAGCAAACTCTTGAAGACAGCAGACTTATCTTCTCTCCCTTTAATTCAGATTTTCATTGTTTTGATCTCCTAAGCCTGACGAGGGGGTTGTATAAAAAATTATAAACAACCTGCACTTAGAAGGTGAAGCAAAGAAGAACCCATGTAAATAAAAGTAGAAATGATTCTTCTTGGGCGATCAAGCATTCGTGCAAGTCATTTTCACATCTTTTTGTCATGTTCAAATGATGAAATAAAAAGCTTCTTCACCAGACTTTCATTCTTTTCCTCTTTTGGGCGAGCCCGTTGGGTGGTTCAAACTTCTTTTAAAAGCCCTGTAGTTTCTAGCTTGGGACGGGCCGGGCTAGACCGGGCCATGTACCCATTTCAACAGACTCAATTGACAGCCTCTTGAGTCCGACTTGAAGTTCCGCATACAAAAGAAAGCAATATAAGGTGGAAAATCAATATGGCTAACATGAAGGTGGGGTGGAGCCTTTATTGCTTAGGGGTTCGCTGCATAATTTGTAGATCGCAATTGCAAAATCTGGTTTTTAAGCAATGAACGCATTGAAGCGTGATATCCATTTTTTCTCCCCTTTTCCATAGGTCATGAGATCCCATGGTAATGCTAAGTGGTATTAGAGAAACTGACAATTGGAATGGATTCTCCTTCAATGACTATATCATATAATTGAATCTTGGATATTAGCTATAGGCCCATTGATAAGGTCTGGACGATAGTCTAAAGTGGGGTTCAACTATGTAAGTTAGATGTGTTGATTCCAGATGATAACCCCTATGCTTGCTCGCTGGTGTGATGGCCAGCAAGAGTAGTCGAAGTTAGCATTCCTTTTGGCCCACTGGATGGGGTCCAAACTTCTAAAGGGGTGTAGGCCTGTCAATGGGCTGGGCCAGGCCAGGCCTGAGCATCGGTTGTCCAATCCCGTCCCGAATACTGGACGGGCATGCCGGGTATTGTCCAATCCCGGCCCTTAATTGAGCGGGCCTATGTCAAATCCCATCCCATCCCATACGGGCTCGGGCTGGGTCCGAGTCGGGTATGGGCTTTGGCATTTTCATCAATGGAGACGTCTTTTATCTTCTTAATGGGTGAAGCTCTGTTAATAAAGATGATGATGATGGCCGGATAGATACTAAACTCAATAGTGGATCCGGTCCAAGTATCAAATTGAGTCCACTACCAATTAATGGTGTGGGTTTTTGGTGTGGAGTGGGAAGTGATTGAAATCATGAGAAAAAGTGGAGGGAAGAGATATTTTGGAGGGAGTTTTTGGAGGGTTTCCATTGAAATACATAAAAATTAGTAAAATAACATTGCGGGTGAGCCAGGCCGAGCTTGGACAGGTTGGGCAATCTCTACCCATTCTCAGTCCCATTTTGACCGGGCTTTCAAATAACTTTCCGAGCTGGGCTTAATTTTTTTTAAAAGCCCTGTGTTTTCGGGCTTGGGACGAGTCGGGCTTTACCGGATATCCATTTCAACGGGCTAAATTTACAAGCCTAGGGGTGCCTACTATAAGGTTCACAACTAGGATATACTCTACTAGGGTTCCTAGTAGAATTCCTAGCTTTCCAAACACAATAATAAGTGATTATTCCCATACAAGCCGTGTCCTTGCTAGCTTGAAAAAAAAAAGTAGCAAAACTTCGATGAGATTATGAGATCAGTGGGATCCAAATTCCAGAGCCTTGGCCAAGGGAGACTAAGGGCCACAATGGCAAGCATTGGGAGATTGTATGATGCCTCAATGTATAGGCACTAGTCAATTCAATTCCCCAACACATGATGTTAGAGCATCTCCAACAATTACTCCATTTCTCCATATGCCTTTTTTAAAAATGAAGGCTTATGTGGCAAAAATGGCATATGGAAATTTGGCATCTCACTTAGGGGTGTACACCGGGCCGGGTCTCGGGTTATCGGGCCGGGTTTGACCCGACCCGGTAATTTTATAGACTTCAAAGACCCGCCCGAATGCCCGGTAATCCATATTCGGGTTTACCGGGTTCGGGTTACCGGGTCGGGTTCCCGGGTGACCCGGTTACCCATGTTTTTTTTGTTTTTTTTTTTTTTTTTTTTTGAGTTGACTAGACAAATGTCAAATTTGTTTTGAATCCTGGAGGGCTTTAAATGGATCCTTTCCTTGCAAATATTTGTGGCCCATTCCAATTCCAACCCTTGAATTGAAACCCATGGCCTCACTTGAACAATGTAATCCATGATCCCATGTACTAATTAATGGTTGCCCAAGTCTGGGTCTCTATGGGTCATACTAAAAACGAACTTCCCTTAGTATAAATATATTTATACATATATAATTATATATATTATATATCAATATCATATCCAAATTCATATTTTTTATAAAATTTAGATATTTTATTAGTTTTAATGTTTTTTTTATTTATTTGTTACCGGGTTATCGGGTCACCCGATAACCCGAATAGCCCAAAAGTTGTAACCCGGAACCCGGACCGGTAAAATAAATACCGGGTCGGGTCTTAACCCGACCCGGTAAGTGACAAGTGTCACCCGCCCGATTATATCCGGGCCGGGCCGGGTTGCCGGGTCGGACCGGGTTTAGGAACCCGGTGTACACCCCTAATCTCACTTGGGCAACTCCAAGAGAGATGTTAAACTATTATTTTATTATTTTTCATTTAATCCTCATTTACTTTATTACATATATCTTATTTATATTTAATGGGATTTGGTACGATTTAAATGTTATTAAAGTAATAAATTATTTAAAAAAACAAATTGTTTATTGAAACCCATTTTTCATTGAAAAGGTAAAATCAAATTACATAATATTATAGTCAATCACAAGCTTCTTTATATTGACCTTGGAAATGCCACAGGTGCCCCACCAGGTCAGCTTGGAGTTGAGAATGTGCTCTCTTGTTATGAATACGCAAGTGGTTTTGAATAAAATTCTGAAATTCTACAGTGTGGTCACGTGACACAGGAAGGTCATTGCATTCACCCTCTCGTGCATCGTAATTGGGTGGAAGACTTTGATCGCGTTCATCTTCGCTAATCATGTTATGCATTATGATGCATGCCTTTATTATATGCTAAAGTGTTTGACGATCCAAGAAACGAGCAGCCCTACACAACAATTTAAATTACCCATTAAAATTAAAAAAAGTCCAAAAAAAAAATACCAACGACTATAAAAATAGCCGTTCTTCTCATCACTGGGGATAGAAACAGCCGCTGACCATTCTCTTCTCCAATGGATTGAAAGTGCAACGGTATTATCACTGTGCATTAGTAAAGATGGTATTATTTTTATTCAAAAAAATTTAATTGAAGTTCACTTTTTGGCATGCCAAGTCCTATGCCAAATCCATGTGAAAAAGACAGAGTTGTTGGAGCTTGAATGTCCAAAAAGGAAGCAGCCATTTTTTTACAGTTGGAGGGTGATGTGGAGAAAAGGCAGAGCTGTTGGAGGTGCTCTTAGGCCACGACTAAGGAGAGGGTCCATGATCTATAAAACCATTGCCTTATCCAGCAGGGGGTTGCAAGTTGCAAGTAAGCTTGGCTGCATTCTAGGATCGTATGGTTTGACGATAGGCGATGGTCAGGTGTTAGGTCAAGGAAGATATTTAGGTTAGCCCCATCTCCAAGGACCTATGAAGACTTGTACAAATTATAGCCCTGAGCTTGAGCATTGACTTCTAAAACGCTCGAAGTCATTTTGGCTTGATTGATAATAGGATGTTTGAATCTAAATCTTCTATCGCACATGGTACAAACCGAGCAAGCATACTCATTCTAGGTGTTGCAATCAATGAATTATCTAGGGTTTTGATTTGGGTGGGGCGGACGATCGTCAGTTAAAAAGGTCAAAATCAATACCAACTATGAATAGTCCCCATTTATTGCATGGTTTAAATAAAAGATTTTTTTTTATTTTTTACTTTTTTGAAAAAAAAAAGTATAAAGAACTCATATTACTAACATTCTATTCCTACATAATATTTTTAATTACAATATCCAGTTTCTCAAGAAAATCTTTTATTCAAATCAGTAGGATGAGAATTAAATTACAACAAACAATAAAAAAAAAACTATAGGGAACTCCAAATAATTTAAATCATTATCACATGAAAATAATACATCTTTGATTGTTTCTTTAAGCTCCCGAGAGTTCCTCTGTCATACGAATTTAAATGAGATCGGGATAATCATAAACATTAGATTGTGATTCAAGAAAAAGGGAAATTCAAGAAAGCCTAATAAGAAAGTAAAAGGAAAGTAGCTAAAATTCATGACCCATCACGTAAATCAAACAAAATCCAAGGTATGATATTTTGGGGGAAAACTGGTGTACGAGGTTAGGGAAAAAATAGAAAAATATAAATTACAAAAAGCAAAGAAGCCAAAATTAAAAGATAAAAAAAATACATCAATAATAAATCAAATCCCATTAACACAAACATCATATTAGCAAAAACTAAAAGAAGGGAAAAGAGCAATAACATTATACGGACCAAGCACTCAAATAGAAAGAACGGGCTATATAACCAAAATGCAACCAAACTACCAAAAAGACTTGGGTATAAATGGTTTTAATGTATGTGGCGTGCGCTTGTAAGAAACAACTTTGTTTGTGTGTAGAAAGAGTGACACACATTTTCAAGAATAAAAATACAAATTACAGATTTAATTCATCGAATCCATTTCCAAGAAAGCATTTTCCCATATTTATTTGATTCGAAGTTAGAAATCTCATCATTATCTCTTATTTGTATATATATAGAGAGAGAGAGTGGTGTTGTTGGTGAATCCAGGTGAGGACGAAAAAACCCCACTATTGTGTAGAAGTCGGACTGCTTGAGCCTGAAGTGGGAGAAGGAGAATAATTGAGCGGAGGGTTGCGAGGGAAACTATTGGTTTTTCAAACCTAAGGTGGGCACGACTTTACTAGAACGGGGCATGGGCCAGATGGCCCATACAAACTTTATGCCCTTTGGGATTAGACCTGGGGGGACCGCCCCATGTCTGTATAATGTAGGTCCACCCTTGGTTGCAACCCTTGGCCGCAAATTAAGCAGATGGCTATGATAACTTTTGTTTTATTTTCTAATAAAGTAAAATAAATATCAAAACAGTGAAAAAAAGTTGATGATAAAGTAATAGTAAAGTGAACTTACTATTGATGAGTCCTCAAAAGTACACATTTTCATACACATTTTGGACCAATTTAAGGGCTTATTAATATTAAAGAGCTTTATTTAGTGTCAAATCATGTTTTTATGTATTTAGGGTCCATTGTAGTGCTTTCATGCGTAATTTGCTAAAAAATCACACTTTTTGCATAAATTCATGAAACCTGTCATTTTTGGAGAATTATTTTTTGGAAAGTCGGTTATTTTGGGTGCATCAAGTAGGGTCCCATGCATCGTCTATTTAAATTCCTTACATAGAATTATTCTTGAATCCATTTGTTTTAATTTGTGTAGGAGAAATCAAGAATGGGACCCACATTGGTGAAATTTGAGAGAGATCAAGGGTAGGACATCTTTCATAGTGGATCCACATATCTTGGTATTTTTGGAGAGTTTGAAAAGTCAACAATGAAAGCTAGATTTGTGATCTCAAGATCAAGAAAGAAAACTTCAGATTTGGTAAGATCCGATTCTTACTAAGTTTGAAAACTCAAAAATCAAGAAAGGAAAGTGTGCTAGAAGAGTTGACTAGTCAATCAAAGAAGCTTGGAAGCAAACTAAAGATGGAAGGAGAGTCAAGAAACAAGGAAAGAAAGATCCCAAGATCCCTTTGGACGTCCACATGGGTCCCACACACCCCATTGCACAACTAGCATTCCATATGTGCACAAGTATTCTCGAATTTTTCAGGGGCAGCAAGATTAAAATGGTCATAACTCTTAATCCAACCGTCGGATTGATGCAATTCATACACCGTTGGAAAGCTCTTTTCGAGTAGATATCTTTAGAATCCAAGATTGTATCAATCGGAGCTAAAATGAGGATGATATGGCCTCTGGAAGTTAGTGCTGTAATTTCTACTCGGGATTGCATTTTTGCACTTGGAAAGCACCAAGAATCTCTCACTCACCTTGCTATTTCTTTGAAGACTTGTTGGTCAAGGAAAGGACTTGCCATACAAATAAGATTGCATGCTACAAGCTTGGAACAAAGAAGGAAAGAAAGGGAGCAAAAATCTATAAATTGAAGGCATAAGCATCCATCTCCTCCTATGGGAAGATAGACCAGCTCTCTCTAGAATTACTACTACACTCCATCTTCTTCCTCTCTCTTTCTCTCCATTGAAGTCCTTAAGGAGATTTGGCCCGGAAATCACACTACACCCTTGGGTTTTTCATCTAGAAGAGGCTTCTCATCCTAGTATATAATTGTCTTGGTTTATTTTATGTAAGACTTTGCATATTAGTAAAAGTGTTGCTTTCTCTTTTCAATTTTCTTTCTTGTCCTTGGGTGATTGGTGCTTGTTTTAAGTTTCTTTTCTTGTTGGTATTTGGATTGACGACCCAAAGGCCCTATAAGAGCATGATTCAAATTATGACCCCGCTTAGAAAAGAATTTTGAAAGAGAAGAATACACTTCCACACATTTAAATTTATGTTCATCCACACATTTAAATTTATGTTAAAACCACACATTTAAATTCTTGTTTTCACCACACATTTAAATTCTTGAACTTTTATTTATTGTCTTTATTTTTATGATCAATTCAATTTTATGTTTATTTTTGCAAAGTTTATGTTTGGAACTAGATAGCATGGCATGCATTGCATTATTAACTTTCTAACTTAGGTTTCTTTTGTTTCTAGTGTAGTTTCTTATTTTTAATTTTGGTATTTTTTATTCTTGATGTTCTAACTTGTGTATTATTTTGCAGCAATTTTAGTTTTTAGTTTAGGATTTTTAGATTTAGGAAGTTTACTTTTCATTAGATTGTAATTAAATTAATTTTTGGAAAGTAAGAATGATGGTTGTAATTTTTTTAGTTTTTAGACTAGATTTAGATTTTTAATTTAGGGTAAGTACAAGTTGAGAAGGAACCTTAATTTACATTGCTCCCTGTGGATCGACCTGGTCTCACCAGATTATTACTACAATTGTACCCTACACTTGGGGTCCGATCAACTATATAGTAAGTAAGTATGGTTTTTTCTTGTGTTTAAAGTAATGAGCTATGGTCCAGTAAACACTTTACCTACATGTGATAAGTAAAGTAATGGCAAAAACTTTTGGATATTGAAACTCTAGGCCCCATTTGGCATTGTTTTTACACTGTTCTGATTCTATGCTGAGATCAGGTTGTGTTTAGGGCATGTTTGGATGCACAATAAAGTGCAAGATTTTTGCATTTTGAAGAAGATATTCTTGCCTTTGCAATTGTGGCTATATAAAATGAAATAATATATTATTTTCTATCAAAATATTGAGGGATTTCTTCCTACACCATAATTGTGTATGAAGAAATCTATAAGAAGACTTTCTTCCATTTCACGAGATCTCAATTTGGGCATTCCAATGAGATACTGGATCTCAATTTGGGCATCCAGTTTGAAAATAACAACATCTCATTGGGATGCCCATTCCTTCGCATCCACTCTCTCAGTGGACGCCCTCTTTGTTTTCCTTATTTTACTCTTCTTCTCCTCTCTCACCCTCTTCTGTCTCGACCTCCTCATCTCCCTCCATCTTCTATTACCTTTTTGCTTTCTCATTTCCAAAAATCTAAATCCAAGCCTTCCAAACATCTGGTCCATCCCTTTTCTTTTATATCTCATCACTCAATTTTGCTGCATTTTTTTCACTAATTTATGTCTACATCTCCTTGATTGCTTGGCTTGTTTGCAAGTTTCTCAATATCTCCCTTCTAGTCAATTGTAATTCATTATGAGCACTCAGGCCATGGTGAAGAAGGGAACATCTGGATGTCGTCAAAATCAATCAATGAAATCATCGTCATGCTCATCTTCACTATCATAATCTACTGTCTATTTACATACTTTTATTCCTTTTTTTTTTTGGGTCTGTTAGTTTGCATTGAGTGGAATTGAATTCTAAGAAATTCAAGGTAAAATGGTTCCAACAAAAAGATGGTCAAAGGTAAGAGGTGAAAGATATGAGGTGGGAGACGAACCCTAACTTTGATTTACCTATTTCTTGGATTTCTTAGAATTCTTAGGAATCCAATTCCATGCAAACGAACAAGTTTTAATGATTTCGTTTCCGATTAGGTTAGGTATTTCTATTGATATTTCTTTTGGTTTATTTCTGATAAATTTCTTCTTTAGGAAATAGAATATATTAAACAACGCAAATTGGAAACCCCATTAATGATTATTATTATTAATTATTTTATTAATAATAACTTTTTTAAAGAAGAAATTTATTTTTATTTTTTATTTTTTGAAGGTTTATTAAAAGATTTTATTGAATATGAAAAGTTTTTTTATATAAATTAATAAAGTTATATATCAATGTTTGTTCGATCTAAATTTGTGGCACATGTTGATTTTAAAATATATTATAGTCTACACTAATAGCCAAACTGCCCCATTCAGAATCTGTTAAACTCTTAGAAAACTGCCAAACATAAATAACACTACATTATTATAATATTATGCTATTATATTCTGAATTGTTTCTCCCTCTCTCTTTCTTCCCCCATTTCGATTTCCCCTTTTTGACGATGTTTGGATGTCTCCTTTTCCATGAAATCAAGATTTCGGTCCTCACCCATTTCTTGGTTTTTTCAAATCCTTGGGAGCACGTCCTCGGAATGGGACTTGGTGCAATCTTCGCCAACCAGCTCGTGAAATGCGATGCTCGGCTCCATGAAGATCTCGACAAGATGCTCAGAATGCCAAAGCCACCAACGAGCGCAAATGCTTTTGTAGTTTGGTTTGTTCATTTCCCCATTTGATTTTACTCATTTTTATTGAAGTTTTAGCTATTATTTCTCTTAAAAATTGTATCTTTGATCGGTTTTCTTTGCGGGTTTTATGGGTTTAGATTGACCATTTGCCCAATTTTATTTTACTCGTTTTATTGAAGTTTTAGCGATTTCTTCTCTTTAAAATCATATCTTGAATTGATTTTCTATTTGGGTTTTTATATGGATTTGGATGATATTGCACTTTGAATCTTCTACCTAATTTGATTAACGTTTTTAGGTCTTATTCTCTAACATAATCATATCTTTGCTTGTTTAAAGAAATGAGATCAGAGTAAGGAAAGGAGCAAAAAAAAATACAAAAGTTCTAGCAGATTCGTCTTTTTTTTTTCCGCGACATGGTTGATATCGACCATTCCGTTGTGTTCAGCAAATAAGACAGTTACATGATGAAGAAAATATGACTAACAGAATGGTCGACATCGGCCATTTTGTTGTGTTCAGCAAATAAGACAGTTACGGGGTGAGAAAGATCCGACTGACAGAATGGTCGATATCAACAATATCGCAAAATGTAAGGTCCTCGACTTTATTGGGTCAGTTGGGCCCAACAGCAGGCCCGTTGAATCGTTTAATTAGTAATTATTATATTTAATTGTATTTTAGTTATTTAAGCGGGTTTAGATCATAGTGAGTTTCTTTTAGCATTAGAATAGTGTCTGCGAAGTTTCGTGTGATTCCGAATTCATTTAATCATAGTAGGGGGCAGTTTGCAATTTAGGGAAAATTGAATATTTTTACAAAAAAATCCAAACGCCGTAATTTTTGGGTCCTTGGAAAGGTTTCGTCGCGCTGATCATTTTTGTATCTTGGATCGTCGCGATCCGACGATTATAAACCCTTCAAGTGGTCCATTCTTTCACCGGACCCACTTAATGGGTAATTCAGTCTTTTCCTCCCTCTCTTCTTCTTAAGCAGGGATTAACCCTAATTTTTTATTCATTCCCTGCAATGAACGAGAGCTACAGCCCCCTTCTTCTTCCTCTTCATATTCTCAAGCCAGAACTCTACCCAGGATAGATCATCTCCACGATCCGAACCGTTGATCTTCATCCTCTCAATCTCCTATCTCCTTTGGTAAGCTTTCGCATACCTTCATCGTTTCAATCGTCTTCTCCTTGTTTAGATTAGGTCTAACCTTGATTTTCTTCATTCCTTTTTTTCTTCTTGGCTTTTTAGATTGCGTTTTATTGGATTGAATTGGGGATTTCGTGATAGTAAAGCTTCTCCTCAAGTTTTTAAATTTTCATCATTTTCTTGGTTGAGGCAAGTAGATTTGCATTATATATTTGAGCATGTGTGTATGTTTATTATTGATTGACAAAGCTTCTTATTAGATCTCCCCTAATTCTAAGCATGTTTTGATATTGATTTGGAAATTTACATGTTAGGTTAGGTTTTTGGGGATTTGGGCTGGTAATTTGTCAATTGGTAACGCTAGGTTGTTTTAAATTGCTAGAATGATGAATTATGATGTATGTGTTGAATGGAGAGCATGGAGGCTCATTTTCTGAATGTTAGCCATGGATTGGCCAGAGGGAAAGGGGGCAGAAAATCCATTTTTGAGTTACATGTACGCAGGCCGATCGATCGGACCGTGTATTAACAATGAGGTGCCTAGTGCCGATCGATCGGACTGTGCACTAACTAAGAGGTGTTCAGTGCAGATCGACCGAACAGAAGGTTCGGTCGTTCGGAGGGTGCAGGATCACTGAATCTTAAAACTTTGGAGCCTTGTAACTTGTAATCAGTCCATTGGATTTCTACATATAATATATCATTGGAAAGCCCTTGAAATGTATAATCCAATGAATCTGGTTTCACTACGATCGGAGATTGGGAAGTGATGTAATTACTTTGATTAATGATCGAACTCATGTTTCATTGGAGTTGGGACTGTTAAACCTAGGTTTGTCAATCAATGTTCCAATATAAATTGCAAATGATATGCGTTTTTGCCCTTTTTTCAAGGTCAATAATATCATTTTAATTTAGATAATGTACTTATGATTAGTTTAATGATTCATTTTACGTAATATAGGATTGTATCGGAGCAATTGATGGTACACATATTCCTGTGTTCGTCGAGTCCCATAAGCAAGCACTGTATCAAAATTGACACGGATTATTATCACAAAATGTTATGGCCGCTTGTACTTTTGATTTGAAGTTCATTCATATTCAAGCAGGATGGGAGGGTTCAGCAGCAAACGCTGTTGTTTTAAGGGCCGCAGAGAAAGATGGATTTAAAGTACCACGAGGTATGTAATTTTATTTTGTTTCGATTAGATAATCCCATTTATTTATTAATCAAATTCTTACTTGTATTTTATTAGGTAAATATTATCTAGTTGATGCAGGATATGGAAACACTCCTAATTATATTGCCCCATACCAAGGAGTGCGATATCATTTGAGAGAGTTTGCTCGTAGAAGTATAGGCCCATAAGATGCCAAAGAACTATTCAACTTTCGCCATTCTTCCTTACGGAATGCAATTGAGCGTGTTTCAGTGTAATAAAAAATCGCTTTCCCATATTGAAGAACACTTCTTCTTATTCATTTGACACGGTTACAGATGTAATAATTGCATGTTGCACCTTACACAACTTCATTCACATCCACTCTAACGGTGAAGATTGGATATTTGAAGAATATGACCTTCAATATGAGAATCAGTCTTCTGAACAGGATGATATTAATGAACCAGATGATGATTATAGCACGGATGTGCGACGTCGGGAGGGCAATAGAATGCGGGAAGCAACTGCAAATGCTATGTGTGATGAATACAACATTCGCACTAGAAGGCTAAGAGATCGGCATGAGCATCAATAAAAAATCTTATCATGGATTCTAGTTATCGTCTTGATTACTTTTGTTGTGAACTTTGACGGCAAACTATAAATTTGCATATGACTATTTATTTGACTTTAAAATCTGTGATGCCTTTATTTTAGCAATATATTATAATCTTTAGCAACTCTCAAACAGCTTAGTTTAAAATCTGTTGCATTCTGGAAAAAATGCCAAATAGCGGCAATGTTGCAATAATATAATATTGCACTATTATATCCTGCAACATTTGATTCTGCTACTATTTAAATTTAAAAATATTATATTTTGTATGTATCCAAATGGACCCTAATTAATGAAATCTTACAATACTTAAACTTATTGATATTATACAACTTATTAATATCATACCATGCATTTATCCAAACACCCCCAAATAAAATGGTTGTGAGAAACCAAGTTGTCAATTAAACAGTCAAATGTAATTTGTTAGGTAAGTATCTCCCCTCTTGAAAGACGGCAAAAAATCAAGAAAAAAAGACAAGCTCTGCAGGTCTTCCACCAACTAAAGAAGAGAAGTTAATCGTTTTGACAAGGGAAATCATGTATGGTAAAATTTATGAGGACCGGAATTACATTACCACATGAAAAGCAAGCATCACAAGAACTGGTGATCATCGGCTGGGTGGGCGCCCACCTGGTTCTGACCCATAAAACCCATGTGATCATCAGGCCCGGGTCTGACCCATGTGCCAAAAAAAGCGCAAGGTGGACCAGGATCCGGCTGGCCCGGACCCTGGTCAACCCATCGCCATACAGGCACACAGCTCAGATCAGGCTCTTCTTGTGGGTCCACGGGACCCACCAACACTGCACGTGTCGACGCGTAGAAAGTCACCGCTTCACACGCGCAAATAGAGCGAGCGAGCGCGGACTCTTCTCGCCCAGTCGTCACGAGTCTATTACAACCTATCTACTTCTTTCTCTCTCTAGGCTATATAAATACTCGTCATAACAGTAACCAGCGTCTCTTTCCTCGTTGCCTTTTTCTAGTTGAAACAAGGTCGAGCAAGAGAGAGAGAGAAGGAGAAATGGCGAGATTTCAGATCTGGTTCGCTTTTGTAACCCTAACCCTAGCTTCGCTCTTCCTATCCGCTATTGCCGACGATGTCGTCGTTCTAACAGAGGAGAATTTCGAGAAGGAGGTCGGCCAGGATCGTGGCGCCCTCGTCGAGTTCTATGCCCCTTGGTATTGATTGATCTCTCATCTTCTTCTATCATCTCTCGATCTCCCCTTCTCTGATCTGTTTATGGATGATGTCGTTGTTTTGCCTGATTTTTTGAGCCTTGTGTCATTAGATCGAGATCCGTTGTTTGGATCTTTGATATCCATCGATCATATCATCTGACGAGACGTGGCGGATGATCTGCGATGTGAGATGTTTTTTTATGCGTGTTTTAGGGTAAGAGTGTGAAAAGATGATTCATGTGTTCTGATTGATTGGAACAAGGGGAATTGGTTTCCTGCATCTGATCGAGTTGATTCATGTCCTTGTTGTGTGTATATGTTGGCGTAGCGGTGTATCTTTGATTCTTTTGCTGGAAGCCCGGAGCTTTGTGTGGATTGAGATCTTTTTTTGTGTGTTTGATTCAGTTCTTACAGTATCTGAAAAAGTTGGATACTTTTAACTTTTATATCATTGACTTCTTACATGGTTATCGTAGAAGAGTTTGAAAACGGCTTGAAATTAAATGCCCATCTCGTATTGATGGGATGACGAGAGTCTGGTATTGTTTTCATTACTATTGTAGTCAGGTACTATATATTGAATACATGACAAGTGTGCAATGGAGAAAATATCGTCAAATTGAAACAATTGTAAAACTCATCGACAAACTATGTATTAAATGTGATACAGATAGGCTGCGGATGCTAAAAATAGCCACTTACTCTTATTTCGTTGACCCAATGATACAATTTCATAACTTGGTAACCTTGTATTATGCTTCAAGTGTAGCTGAAATTATGGATTGTTATTATTCTTCCAAGGTTGAGGATATTGTAAATGTTGTTGCCATTCTTTTTTGAATGCCTTCATCTGTTTCTGAGTTTGTTTCCTGTATCTGTCTATCTTTGTGATAGATGTTATTTTAAACATGTTTTAAGCTTTAAAAAAGTCTCTAACTAAGATTAGATACGGTTTTAAGTGTTTTAGTTAATAATTATTTGATTTTGTGGTTTGAGGCACTCTTATTTATTATATGGTTGTAGCTATACATTTGTTTTGTCGTTCATACGATGAAATGAGTGGCTTTTATTTCTTAATTCTGGTGGCAGGTGTGGGCATTGTAAAAAGCTTGCTCCAGAGTATGAGAGGCTTGGTTCAAGCTTCAAGAAGGCTAAATCCGTTTTGATTGGAAAGGTCAGTATTTTAAGATGTGATTCTATATAGAGTGTCATGTAGAAATCTTTTTGCATGTGAATTGCATCAGATTCATATAAAAGCATCTTAATTCCTATTTTATTTAGTTCTCCTGAGTGATGCTCTTTTTTTACAATCAATTGATATCAATATCTTAAGGATCTCTTGGTTTGTTTCTTCTTAGGAATTTCTTCTTATATTTTGTTAATATTAAAAAATGCTAAAACTTCAGTGTAGTTGTTTTACTCCACTCTAGAAAATGATAGTATGCAGTTCTCACGCTTTCGTGTGTTTGGATAGGTGGACTGTGATGACCAAAAGAACCTGTGTACCAAATATGACGTTACAGGATACCCTACCATCAAATGGTTCCCAAAAGGGTCCTTGGAACCCCAAAAGTGAGTTGCTTCTGCTTTATAAATTGTATATTCTCATATGTGCTCCCTTAAGATATAAAACTGCTGATTTCACTATCTTTAAACTTCTCTTCATCATCTTCTTGCTGTGGATGCTCAGAATTTGAATATGATACTGATACATAACTGGTTTAGGTATGAAGGCCCGCGTACCGCAGAATCCCTCACTGAGTTTGTGAATACCGAAGGAGGTAACACTTGGATCCTGTAATCTGTTGTCTGATTTAAGCTGGAGGATTCTTTTTAACACCTAAGTAGGCTGGCATTTTTAGTTTTTCCATTCATTGCATTTTGATGTAATTTTATTATTTCTTTGCTAATTGAACTTGGTGGTAATCTTGTCAGAGTGATTTATTTGATCCATTTTGTATGTGACTATTCTGAAGCTTATGCACCAAGCTGAGACACTTAAATATTTGAGCATAGGAAAAAATGTGCCCTTTTGTCTATTCTCTTATTCCTTGTGGGACCACTAGATCTATCTTTCACCCTTTTTAACTGCTTCCTCTTTTGAGAATATTTTAAGCATCACTTAGTACATAGGTTAAGGATTCCATGCAGTCTATAATGTTCATTGTATTTTTCCTTTTGTCCTGTTGATCGGCCTTTGATTTTATAAATGCTCACAGAAGTGATTGGCTTGCTTCACTAGTTAGTAAATTTATTCTCCTATTTAAAAATATGGTTAATTGTATGAAAGTAGTGTTGTTCTAATGGCTTCATACTTGAAGTGCAGGGACTAATGTAAAAATGGCAGTCACTCCTTCCAATGTAGTTGTGCTGACAGCAGAGAATTTTGATGCGGTTGTCCTTGATGAAAGCAAAGATGTTCTTGTTGAGTTCTATGCACCTTGGTGAGGATACTTTTTGAGGCTCTGTACTTTTTAGTCATGCGCTTGTCATTGAAACTTAGTGAAGTAAGGCATTGAGTTATTATCATTGTAGAAGTATTGCACCTGAACTAATGTTATTTATTTATTTTCTTTTCTGCAGGTGTGGTCACTGCAAAAGCCTTGCTCCTGTGAGTGCTAAGTAGATCAACAACTGTTGATGGTTTTGTATCTAAGACATAATTTTGTATTGAGGCTTTGAGCAATGGAGCTTCTACTTATATGTAGTTATGACTTATGAGCACTAAATCCTCTCTTTTTTTGTTCATTTGTTTTGTAGACTTATGAAAAGGTTGCAACGGCTTTCAAATCGGAAGAAGATGTTGTAATTGCCAATCTCGATGCCGACAAGCACAAGGCTCTCGCCGAGAAGTGAGTAACTAAAATTGCAGAGTTTTATTTGTTGTGTTAATGGAGGGTGGATAGATGTGGATTCCTCACACACACACACATTAAAGCCATGCCGATGGAGTCGTAATGCATTGGAGTTGGCTAGGAGTCTCCATATAAGGCTAAGTGAGTTTGTTTCACTCAACATTGGAGGGGAGGAAAATGTTCATCAATTTCTTGGGAGAACCTTGACAACCTTTATATAGAGTATTGACTAACAATCTTGGCTCTTAATTAAAGATTTTACCTTTCAATTATAATAGTCAGTAAACTCTCAGCTAGATATTATTATTTCTAATCAAGGATCCTAAAGATATTTACTTGCTCACCTTTCTAAATTTACACAAAATCACAATAAAATTGATTCTCTCAAGATAGAACTTCTAAAATATGAGACTTGGCATGCAACCTTTCCAAAATGCCCTTATTTAAGCGACTAATTAATCACTAAGTTTTAACCCTTTTAGTGGACTGGGCCTATGCTGGTCTTCTTGGGCCTCGTTTGATGAGTAATTATTTGGCCATTGGCCTGCATCATATGTTCTGTTCTTTGCTCTTTTGAACATGGGATTTCTCTCCTACTTTTTGGAAATTGAATTACCAGAAGTGATCAGCTAGAACACAGGAGTTTCCTTGGTCCTAGAATATCATGGGGCTATGATGCACGGATACTTCAAAATGGGCAACGTATTGTGTCGTATCGTATCCGATACTTCGCTTTTTACATGTAAAATCCGTGTCCCTGCTGTATCTGGGCATCATAGCCATGGGGTCAAGAGCAGCCTAAAGAGTTTTACAATTGTGCCAATTTATTATTTTTCTAACTAATATCAGACGCTTTTCTTTTATTTTTAAGTTGCTGCTGATGTTGAGAATCATGGATGCCATGCTTCTTTTTCTTAATTTTGAACATCCTGTGTTCATGGTGAACATGCCACTCCATAAAAATCTTGTCCTGGCTCAGTGTTTTAAAAAGCGCGCCCAGGCGCGCGCCTGGGCGCCAGGCGCATCAAGGCCCAGCCACGGCGCCTCAATTGACTCAAGTCGCGGCGACTTGAAACGGGCGACATAAAAGCCCACAAGGCGCGCGCCTCAGGTCCAGGCCCAAGGCGCGCGCCTCATGCGCCTGGTTGTCTGGGCCCAATCTTTTAAGTTAAAGAGCCCTGGCCTCAGGTCCGGCCCAGCAGCCCAGCTTAATGAACAAATATAAATAAAGAGCCCTTAGGGCTCTTTCCAGAATCCAGCGATCGTCCAACGAAAAAAAAAAAAAGAGGGAAGAGGAGAAAGAGGGCCAGCGATCGTCCAGCACTCCAGCTCCAGCGATCGTCCAGCACTCCAGCTCCAGCGATCGTCGCATCTGCAGCCATCGTCCAGCTCCAGCGATCGTCACATCTGCAGGCTCCAGCGATCGTCCAGCACTCTAGGCTCCAGCGATCCACCTCCAGCGATCGGCAGCTACTGGCTCTAAGCTCCAGCGATCGTCAACGACGTCCAGCACTCCGGCGAGTCACGTCTGTAGCGTGCATCCTCTGCTGCCTCACGTCCGGTACTGCAGCCTGACGTCCGGGAAGATCTGCAACGTCCAGTATGTAGTTTTTTTTTTTTTGCTATTTTTTTTCTCTTCTGCTTTTTTTCTTTCAACGTGCTGAGCTGTGAGAGGGTGCTGCTGCTGCTGCTGATCTTATATTACTGCTGCTGCTGCTTTTTTTTTTTATATTTCTGCTGCTTTTTTTCTGCTGCCTTTTTTTCTGCTGCTTTTTTTTTTCTCTGCTGTTATATTCTTTTTTGCTCTTCACTGTTGATGCTGAAATTGTTGCTGCTGCTTTTTTTTTCCTGCTGCCTTTTTTTTTTTCTGATGCAAGCAGTTATTCTTTTTTTTGCTCCTGTTTTTTTTTTTCTGATGCAAGCAGTTAACCCCTGCTGAGCTGTGACATCCCAGACGCTGAAATTGTTGCTGCTGCTGCTTTTTTTTTTTTTGCTGCAATTCCTTTTGTATGCTGCTTGTTTCTAATTTTTTTTTTTTCAATTGTTTATAGATGTCAACAGAAGGTAGTAGTAGAAAGGACCCAGCATGGCAGTATGCACATTTGGAAAATCCACAAAATAATAATAGGTTCAAATGTAATTTTTGTGGCAAAATATCAAATGGAGGTGTTTATCGGGTCAAGCAACACCTTGCTGGGGGTTTCAGGAATATTACTGCTTGTCCAAAATGTCCAGCTGAAGTTAGAGAAGAGATTAGAGAGTACATGACAAAGAAAAAGACAGAAAGAGAAGAAATGAATATGTTGCCCCATTTTGATGAGTTGGCAAATGAATTGGAAGATGGTGATGATGATGTTGTAGAGGTCAATGAACGTGGTAAAAGATTTTTGGGTCAGGCCCGTCAGGGTGGTAATCAAATTTCTAGTACTCATTCTTCCACTGCCTCCAAACCACCTAAAATGCCAAAGCAAAAGGGGCCTATGGATGTATTCTTCACTCCCAATCCAGATGTTGTTGTGCAAAACAGAAAAACCCAAGGAAAACAGATAAGAATTGATGAGAATGACTCGTACAGAAAAGAATTAAGAGAGCGGGCATGCCAAAGAATTGCAAGGTGGATTTATGATGCCGGGCTTCCTTTGAATGCTATTAATTATGACAGTTTTGCACCAATGATTGAAGCTATTGGGCAATATGGTCCTGGCATGAAACCACTAACTTACCATGAATTACGAGTTCCTTTTCTTAAAAAAGAGATAGTGCATACAAATAATTTGATGAAGGATCATCGGGCGTGTTGGGCAAAGACTGGATGTTCTATAATGGTTGATGGGTGGACTGACAAGAAAGGGAGGACCTTACTAAATTTTTTAGTAAATTGTCCTAAAGGAACCATGTTTGTGGAGTCCATTGACGCTTCTAGCTACTCCAAGGACGCTGAAAAACTGTTTCAGCTAATAGAAAAGTTTGTGGAGCAAATTGGAGAAGTTAATGTAGTCCAGATTGTCACAGACAGTGCTGCAGCTAATGTGTTAGCGGGTATGAATTAGTGGTTATTTGAAAACAAAAATTTATTTATGAGTATTAAAAGAATTAGTTATCTTAAACATATTGTTTTATTTCTTTCTTTGTTTTGGTTCTAACAGGAAAGTTTTTGGAGGCAAAGTATCCACACTTGTATTGGACACCATGTGCTGCCCACTGTTTGGACTTGATGTTGGAAGACATTTTTAAGATACCAAATCTCAAGAGAACATTTGAAAGGGCTATTACTGTACATGGGTTCATTTATAACCGCCCAACTTTGCTAAATATGATGAGGCAGTTTACACAAATGAAAGAATTGATCAAGCCTGCAAAAACCCGATTTGCAACTGCCTTTCTCACTTTAGCAAGGATTCATCAACAAAAAAACAACTTGAGGAAGCTGTTCACTTCAGAGAAATGGACAACAAGCAAATGGGCAAAGGAGCAACAGGGTAAAAGGGTTGCACACATTATGTTAATGCCTTCATTTTGGAACACTATTGTCTATGCCCTTAAGGTCTCGGGTCCTCTACTTTGTGTACTTAGATTGGTTGATGGTGAGAAAAAGCCTCCCATGGGATACATCTATGAAGCTATGGATCGGGCTAAAGAAGCCATTTCAAATGCTTTTGGTGGAAAAGAAGAAAGATATAAGAATATCTTTGAAATCATTGACAGAAGGTGGGATGTTCAATTGCATCGTCCTTTGCATGCAGCTGGATATTTTTTGAACCCAGCGTACTTTTATGGAAATTCCAATATTGAGCAAGATAGTGAAGTTATGACAGGGTTGTATAATTGCATGTCAAAGCTGGTCCCAAATATTGAAGTACAAGATAAGATCAGTGATGATTTGTCTATTTATATGCGAGCTGAAAATTTATTTGGGTTGCCTATGGCAATTAGGCAAAGGGCGACAAGGGCACCGGGTAAACTATTTTATCCCATAAGTTTATTCCATTATATTATAAAATTAATTTTGTACATTTATCCCATAAACTGATGCTAATTACCTATAATTAACAGCTGAATGGTGGTCTGCATATGGTTCCAAAACCCCAGATTTGCAAAAATTTGCGATAAAAGTTCTTAGCCTGACGTGTAGTTCATCTGGTTGTGAGCGAAATTGGAGTGTGTTTGAGCATGTGAGTATTTTTCTCAAGTCTAGTGAATTTAAAATATTTTTATTCTCTACATATAAATTTTAATAGCTTTTTTATTTGTTGCAGATTCATAGCAAAAAAAGAAATAGGTTGGATCAAAAACGTCTCAATGATCTTGTATTTGTTAAGTACAATAGAGCATTGAAACATCGATATGATATGCGTGACATACTTGATCCCATTTCTTTGAAGAATATTGATGAAAGCAATGAGTGGTTGCTTGGGAGAATAGATAGAGAATCGGATGAAGATGATGAGCTTGTGTTTGATGATGATATTTTGACATGGGGTGATGTTGCTACAGCTTCTGGAGTTGGAGAAAGTAGTCAAAGAACTAGAGCAACATCAAGGGCAACACCACTAAGACTAAGAGGTTCTAGATCATCAAATGTTTTTCAATTGGTAGATGAGGAAGATGCAGATTCAGAGGATACGGACGAGGAAGATGTGAATGGATATAAATCCAATAATGAAGAAGAAGATTATGACTTACTTGGTGTAGATGTTGAGGATGACTGTTAGGTCCTCCTTAGGATCATCTGTGTTGCTGCTTTAACTTTAAAGTTGTATTGGTTTTGATGGATTTTGGTACTTTTGTAGTTTTGTTGACTGTTTAACATTTAGGGTGATGGATCATGGATGCTTTATGAAGTTTAGAATTTTTCAAATATTCCTTACCAATTATCTGTCTGTTTGACTAATTTGTTCTACTTTTGTTCTATTTTGTGATTTTTCTGTCTATACCAAAATATATATTTTTTTATATACAATGTGCGCCTCGCTTCAATGAAGCCCGCGCCTCGCCTCGCGCCTTAGCGCCTAGGCCCCAGGAGACCTTAGCGCCTTGATGCGCCTCGCGCAGTAATGCCACTATATGCTATGAAATTATAAACAAGATATTTGTTAAAATAAAAAAAAATGATTATAACAAAACCCCCTCCCCCTCCAAACCCCCCAACCACACACCCCACCCCCGCTCCGGAAAAAAAAAAAAAAAAGAGGAGGGTTTTTTTTTTTTTTTTTTTTGGGGGGGGGGGGGGGGGGGGGGGGGGGGAAAAGAAAAATTGCTTCAGGAGGCTGCATAATTTCACATCGTTACAGAAGTCATGGTTCGTGTCGAAAGTTGGTTTATTCCATTTGCGATGTCATACCAAAAGTTCCTGTAAACTTTATCGCATAATTCATTGTCACGAGAATGGAAAAAAGCAGGAAACTTTTGACAGTGAGCATTTTTATAATTTCTTTGTAAAATAAATATTAATTACCAATGGATGATCAATCCTTTGTTTAGGCTCCTTCAAGAAATGCCCTTCTATCAAGAGAATGTAGTATTTTTATTGGAAATTCATTTAGTAGAAATTGTTGGCCAACTTTTCTATTCAAATATAGATGAGACCTATACTTCACCTCTCCTATACACCTTTGCCTTTTCTCAAGTTAGACTAAATAGGAGTAAAGTAACAAGGTGTGATTTCTACATGTGAGATTCTTCACCTCCAGGTTTCTTCTGAACAAGACATTGGACTCCTATGCTAACTAAATAGGAGCTGAAGGCATCGGACTCCTATGCTGTCACATGGAGTCCACTTAGAAGGAAATTCTCACTTCAGTTTTTCCTCATCTAAACAACTCCATAGAGGGGTAGGTCCTAAATTGAATCTGTTAGGAGATTACACTTGGATTTACCAGAAGCATTAGAGGAATTGGTACCAGGTTATCAAACTGAATATTCAGGAATCAGATCTGTGGTTTTGATTTTGCTTAAACTTTGTTTAAAGAAAAGGGGAAAAAATCTACAAATATTATCCAATTTCTAGATTTTACCCCTCAGTTTTCTAAATATAGATCATCAAGGCATTGTGAGTCATTTTACCATTAGAAAAGATGTCTGCCACATTATAATTCATTTTTTCCAACGTGCGATCTTATATGCTATCTACAGCTGTTTTATGCATGTTTCTTTTCTTTTCTTTTTTTTTTTTTTTTTTTTTTTTTTTTTTTTTTTTTTTAAATCCTGTTTCGGTTTATTGCTCAGAGGAAAGTGTTTTGGTACTTTCATCAGTACGAGGGCAACTGTGTTAAATAGAAGCACTATTTATTATTCATTTATAAATGCAGATACGGAGTCAGTGGCTATCCTACATTGAAGTTCTTCCCCAAGAGCAATAAAGCTGGTGAAGATTATAATGAAGAACGTGATTTAGAGACCTTTGTCTCTTTCATCAATAACAAGTGTGGCACTAGCCGTGATGGGAAAGGACAGCTTACTTCCAAGGTTAGTGATAGATAATTCACAATCTTGCATTTATATTCCTTGGTTTCAGAAAGTTGTCTTAAAAACTGAGGTGTTGGTATCTATAGGCTGGAACTGTTGAAAGTTTAGATGCATTGGTGAAGGAGTTTGTGAGTGCCAGCAGTGATGAGCGGAAGGCAATCTTATCCAAGATGGAAGAGGAAGCTGGGAAGCTCAAGGGCTCTTCTGCTAGGTAAATCTATTTTAGAATTTAGATGATTGTTTATATCTGCTCTGATTTAAAAGAATTTTATAATTGTTCAGTTGTCTAAGTTGAAAATGAGTCAATCTGAGTCTATTACTGGTATTTCCTGTTTTGAATGCTTTCATTCTGTGAATATTCCTTGCTTGGTACCATTCAATGTTGTGTGTGACCGTGCATGCGTGCGCATGAAAATAGAAAACTCTTCTGGCTGCACTTATTTACTGAACCACTGTCAGTGGGATATCTCAGTGTCTGATGTACTTTTGTATGGGTTCACTTTATTTTGATACCTGTTTAGGATTTTCCTATTCATATTCCCAAATACTTTTTACATACCCTGAGGCATTTAGCTGATTTGGGTTCTGGATTTTTTTTTTTATCGGTGGCTCTATGCTGTGTCAGTTGACGTTGGAACCACTAGTGCAGATGTTTACTTTCTATAAATCACATGATGTATATACTTGTGTGCAGTTCATGGATAACACAGACCCGCCTTTTGTATGCTCTGAATGCTCCTTTTGGATGCCCTTTCGATTATTACTATTGATCGTCTTTCAGTGAATGATACCACAATTGCGAATTTGAAAAATGAAGACTTATTGGGGTCTTGAATCTCATAAAATCTAGAGTTTCCTGTTGATTCTAATATTATACAGGCGGGCCCCATGTTTTCAGTGACTATGGTTTTATACATTGGGCCCAAGTGCGAATAATTTATGTCACTTTAACTAGTTCAGAATTTCTGTATTATATAGCCTATGATGCCCAGGTATGGCATAGATACAGCAGGGAAGCGCCATGCCTATAGCAGGGACACAGATTTGACACACACAAAGTGAAGCATCGGACTGCGTTGCCTACTTTGAAGCATCCAGGCATCATAGGTTATAGCCACCAGTTACCATTTGATGTTTTCTTAACCATTGTATTCCATTCTTTCATCTTTATCTGTTTCCACTCCCCAAGCCATGAATCAGCTGCAATTCTTTTGGCTGGGCCAGTAGGGAGCCTAGATCTCGGATGGTAAACAAGAAATGGGATAGCCGATCTCCTTGGCCTTTGGATGCAACCCTCATTTTGTGATTTAATCACCATTCCTGGGCCCCTAGCTGCCTTCTCTCAACTGCTTCCTTACCCATACCTTGTCACCCTGATCTTGCTTGTTGTACCATATTAATGATGCCTGGACACCGATGTTTTGATTTTGCATACCACATTCATTCTTCCAAAAGAAATCATTTTCTCCAGCAGCTTTTCTACACATAGAGCTTGCCTATTCAAAGCTCTTGTAAGTTGTAACCTGCTATGCTTCATTCTTCTCCATAAAATGTACAATGCCATGAATTTTATCCTTCCCCATCATTTCAGCCTATGGGATTAAGTCATCCACCATCATCTGTCAATACCAAAAAAAATGCTGACTGCATCAACATCATTGTATGTTTGCCAGGAGGTTGTCAATGAATATTGTGACCAACTTTAACTTCACCTGGTGGTACTTCTTCCTGTAGCTGAAAACCTCCTCCTTGTTTTCTGTCCCTATTATCTCCTATGTTTCCTTTTTCTCCTATTCAGGTTTTCTATAGCAAACCAGTAGTTCTCTTTAGAGCGAAAAGCAGCTAGGTCTGGGTAAATCTCATGATCACTAAAATTTGTCATATTCCAACATAGCTTAGCCCCAAGATTGCTGACTGTTCATGCAAAGTCTTGATGACTAGCTCATGAATATCGGTTCATTGTTACAACTACATGGTTCCTAATTCAAGCTTAATCATTCTCAAATAAGGAGAAACTGATGCCTCACCTATTTGTGGGATCCTTTGACAAACCTGCTGTAATTCCCTTTTTTCCATGAAAAAAAAATTTTGATGTGGTTGCTGACAATGTTGTTTTCCTTCCTCCCCTTTTTTCCCTTCTTTTTCCCCTAGTGTTTACTGTGTGTTCCTTGACAGATTCTGATATTCGCCTCAAACCTTCTCCCATTCCCCTCGCCTCTCTCCCACCTTCCAAAAAATTGCATTGGTCCTTACCTCAACTTTGACACTCATCCGACCTGTATTCACTGTTTAATTAATCATGCTTGTTTTTAACAATAAATTACATGCTGAGTTTTTTGGCCTTAAAAACCACATGATGGAATCCAATCAGGCAGATTTTGGTGCATCCCTTACCACTGTAGCCTTTCTATTTTGCGTCGTAAGTCAATAATCATCTGGGTGGGCCCCACAAGGGGTTTTGGAGATAGTTAGCTATAAGCTATATAGTGTTTTGATTGTGTGGGAGGGATTACAGTTCAAGCAAGGGGCTGTTAAAGATGCATACAAGAAGACTGCAACTTTGTCTGTAGATACAACCAATTTTGTTGCTTCCTTTCACTTTGGGCTTATCATGGTATAAATCACGGGGTTTTGGAGATAGTTTGCTATATAGAGTTTTGATCGTGTGGGAGGGATTACAGTTCAAGCAAGGGGCTGTTAAAGGCTTACAATTTTGTTGCTCCCATAGTTTTACCCGATGCATGTGGATAGGAGAGTTTGCATGTGCTCCTAGGGAATCACTTGTATAAACTTCCTTTATTGTTGGAAACTAATGATGGATGGAGTCTTTTACACATTCACCATGGATGTCACGCCTGGGGATTTATTACCATTGACATCCTAAGGAGTCTTCTCATAAGGAGAAACACTTGCTCAATGCATTAAAATGGAATGACAACCTTCTATTTCGGATTACATGTCAATTCCTTTTTTTATAGAAGGGTTAATATTTTCTTTCCTCACTCATATTATGTTGATCTCTTGTTTTTCTCTTTATGATTTTCTTTGCTCTCTTATTGATTGTATGCCAATCAATTATCTCTATTGATAGCATGCCAATTGTTTTTCCTTGCTTGATTTAGTAGGAAGTCTTCTTAATTTCTAGATAATGTCTGTCTTGAAAATCTTCTAAATCAAGAATATATCTAAGATTTTTTTTTGGAGGGAAATTGCCATACTAAGGACTCATATATGGTTGGCCAATGGGCTGAGTGACCATGGGCTAGGCCCAATGTGCCAGTCATCTATAGGCTTGGCCCCACTACGATGGGTTAGGCCTGATGGGCTAACAACTGCAGCTATTCTTGGGCCTCCTCTAGTAGATCTTGATGCCTGTCATGTGGCCATATCATTTATGCTCTTTAGGATTTAATAAGCATCCTGTGCTGAAGATGATTTTCAAGAAGGAATACAGTTTCTCTGAATTAAGCATGTTGATTTCAGGCATGGTAAGATCTACTTAAAGGCTGCCAAAAGCTGCATGGAGAAAGGTGTTGATTATGCGAAAAAAGAAACTGAGCGGCTCCAGCGCATCCTGGAGAAGGTAATTCCTATATCATTTCATCAACCCTTTTATAACATGCATCTGGTTTGGATTTTTTTTTTTTTTTTTTTTTATGATGCATTTGTTGGAAACCTATGCTAAAATTCTGTAGAATGATTCTTAAGAAATGGAGTCTTTGAAATTACTTTCTAACCAAAAACATTGTATCATGTATAATTTAACTTTTTTTCTTGTTTTGGTTGCAGTCTATCAGCCCGTCAAAGGCAGACGAGTTCACAGTCAAGAAGAACATTCTATATGCATTCATATAATCATGGAACCAACGAAATGTCGCAGCGAAAATGGTTCCAATTTTGAACTTTGACAATGGTTGGTTTTTAGATAGTTTTAGTGAACAAAGAGTTTATATATACGTCTTTTTGTGGTGTATTTGTAGCCTTTTTTAAAACTTGCTTCCTATACGGTTTATCATAAAGAGTACTAGAACTTATGACATGCCTTCTTGTTTATATTAGGGCGGCCAGAATTTCTCATTCATTCAATTCCCTGTCTGGATTGTGAGGCCTATTTTTTCTGCCCATCCAAGTTAATAGTAACCGGCCCCAATCTTAGATGAATTAATTAACCGGATTGGGATGATATGGCTATGGCCTATGGGTGTGAGCATAATACAATGATTACTTAATGAGAGGATCAAATTTTGTGTTTTAATGATATATTAAGAAAATAACATTATAAATAAGAAATAAAAATAGAAAAAAAGAACAAATCACTTAAGAAAATATAAAAAGTAATTCTTGTATAGTATGCTAATGCTAAGGAGAAGTGGGGTGTTTTTTTTTTTTTTTTTTCTTTTTTTAACTGCAACAGGCAAAATGTGAAATTGGTTTGGGTAGTAGCTCCACCTAAATGTTAGGTTAGGCTTATATCTTTCTTGGTTAGATATCATTGTCCATTGATATAGATACTGCATAGGCCATTAAAGGATATAAATTCAAAAGGTTGTCGAGCCAGCTTAGGATGATCAGCTGTCCCCACCACGACCCGATCCGGGCTTATCGTGGGGTATATGTTTACACAACTAGAGGCCCTTTATCCAAGTGTCAACAATAGCTTGGCCAATGAGCTATCCTTGTTATTTGCAGTCTCCGCAAGCATGATTTTAAGTAAAAAAAAAAAAAATTGTTCGATTTTATTTCACAGGTTTATTATCATCGAAGGGTTAAAAACTGCTGAACTTATAAGATTGACACTTATCTCAAGGTTAAAGTTTGCCCAAAATCAACATAGAATTCTATTTCCATAGCATTTTGTTTCTGATGCAAATCACCACCGTTGGCCCATACTCCAGGATGCCACGTGTCTCTGGTCAGAAGCATGAAACCTATGAGGACGCGGTGGAACATCTTTGAGCCTATTTCTAAATGAGGTACTCGCGGTGGCCCATTTCGCCAGGTAAGGCCGTTTTAATGTTTTACATTTCACCAAGCAGGTTCGGGTGTGTTGGGGTCATGGTGGAATGAGTTATAAATTGGATTCAGTTTGGATTGGTGGATGGGTTGAGTGGCATGTATAGACTCAACCCAGAACCACCCCCATTCATTGATTGGGTTGCAAATGTCAACCAGAAACCAACTAGAGTCATGAATGGCCAACCCAAAACAATACCACTGGATTGGGTTGAGTGGAGTTGGCCGTTCATCAATTTGCAGCCCTACCATGTAGTAAGACAGGACACCGATATGACTGCAAATCTCCAATGGCTGAACCTTGAATCCTAACGAAAAAGCTTATAGCCCAATGATGATTTTCTTTTAAGTTTTACCAGACCAGAGATATCCACCTGTGGGCACAAACAAGCCACAGGGCACAAATGGCTTTAAAACAGAAACCATACCATCCCTCTTGTTAAAGGGCTACATTTTCTTTTAATTGCTTGCATGTCACTGAACTGCTGGATTTGGGACGTATTGCTGCAAATTTGGCCCATTTGGATTCCAGAAAAAAGGCTGTTTTAACGAAAGATTGAACTGTCTTTAAGCTTGGAGCGGTCCGGCCCATGTGGACCATATCTAGAGGCCATGTAAATCGAGGATGACCTTGGGGCTCGAAAGGTCTCCCAACTTACCTTTGTATTAAAAAAAAAAAAAAAATGAAAACCATCCAGTCAAGGAGGTACCGCATTGCCTTTAGAATTGTCCAAATCCTCAAGCTAGGTAAAGTGGGATGGATGCTAGAATTTGCATGATTAATTGAATGGCCTACACAATTTAGACGAGTGTCAAATTCGGGTCATTGCAAATTCACAAGGATAATGAGTGTGGGTTTTTAATTGATCATAGGGTTGGATCAAGTGGGCTCAGCAACAGGCCATGCCGTTCCAAAGTTAGGATGGCCTAGCTGCCACTTAAAATTTGCATTGCCGATAAACGGTGACATTTTCTCATAAAAGATGGAGCCAAAGCTACAAAGACAAGTTATCAATTTTGGTTGGATCTGTCGATTTGAATTGGAGGAGACAAAAATATAAACATTTTTATAAAACAACTAAAAGTACATAAATCACAATACGAGCTTGCACTTAAGAAAGAGCGCTCATTGAACAAATGGCAATGGGATTACCTAGCCCAAAAATGCAGCCCAAACAGCCCTATCACTTGTCCTTGAATGATCCACAAGTCTCATCATTGCGGAGCTGGACTGCTTGTCAGTTGCTTCACATCTTCACCACTACCCTTCAGAACAGTGCTTCCAACTCTACCCGGTGGCCAATACCTAAACACCGATCTTCCCAATATATTCTTAGCAGGAAGAGGACCCCTGAGAGAATCAGAAGCATGAATTTGAGCAAAATGTGGAAGTTGATGCAATCTAGTGATTATATTATATGGTAGCAGCTGAAAAGCTGTGAACAGTGGAAATTGCAAAGGAGGTAATGGATATAAATACCAAACATGTGAATCATAGCTATTGTTGCGGTTGTCACCCATCACAAAGACACAGCTCTCTGGTACATGCTGCCATATGACCGATTGAAAGAAACATGGCAGTCATCAAAATAGTGGCAATGTGGCATTCAGCAACATTCGAAGCGTAAACAGCAATCATATAATATATAATAGTTGGAAGACTTGTATTTCTTCCTCTCTTTTTTTATTTTCATTTTTTCTGATATATAGGAATCCTCTTCATGCTGCAAGCCTATGAGATCAACAGAAATACCCTACAAATTCTACAAATTAGCATATAATAACTTATCTTTCCCCATACTATGCTAGTAGAAGATAAGAACATTCAAAAATCAAAACAACAACTAATAAAACAACAAAGTAGATGATGGAAGCCATACAATTGGGCTCATGTCATAAGAAGGTGGCTCGAGGATAAAATCTTCATTTTTCACAACCCCATTAACTATTAACTTCCCATTGTGAACCTGCAAGGACAAAGTTAACTATGATGCGCATTTAAGGACAAAGCTCATTATGATGCATATGTATGTGCAGATTAGTTTCCAATGTAAAGCAATAGATGAATGCACATGGTATTTAAAAAGCTAGTTAATTTATTAGGAAAAGCGTTCCTGTGAAACCTTCAACACTTATTTTGTATTAAACAAAAAGTAGAGCAAAGATAATTCAGGCAACAGTAGCACCCACTTAAAACTGACCTGAACAAGGTTGCAGTAAGAGTTCCCAAGAAAATGACGCATATTTACACAACCAAAACTAGAAATTTATATCATTGCCAAGTCATGAAATCAGTTGGCAGAGCACGCGTTAGGGTATATATGGTACCAAATGCAACTGACACTAATAGCAGCAGAGGCGGACCCAGGATTTTCATTTAGGTGGGGCTAAATTTAAAGGATGCTAAAATTTTTTCACATCAACAATAACGAAAGAAAGAATGTATTCCATGTAAATAGAAGCAAAATATTTAACTATATCAACTTAATATATTTCTTGTTTGAAATGATGACTATTCATTTCTCCAAGGAAGAGGGTAGGTCGGAAGAGCCGAAGAGGGAAGGTGGAAGGTCGACACAGCCAAAGACGATTCTGAAATTTTTTTTTTCGTTCTGCCTTTTAGACCTGGGGCAAGCATTTCATCAGATGTGGGGCATGGGCCAAGGCCCACTACCATTTAAAGAGGAATTCGGATTTTGACCTGGGGCGGTCGCCCCAGGTCATTTACACGTCCGTCCGCCTCTGAATAGCAGGACCCATTCTATCGTGATGCATGCTTTTGTTCTGATGGGCCCTACAGTAACCTAGATATTGGTGGTTAAAAAAAATAAAGCAGTAGTCTGAATTGAAGGCCACATATAATCTGGAGAACTTTTGGGACGTTCCAGGCCACATCCACAGCGGTCTGGTTATTTGAATGGTCTAGATCACTAAAACATAAGTCCCATTTGCATGGAATGAGTGACTAAGGTTACATGTCAAGATGCATCAGTGCCCTTTGATCTTAATATACAAGTCTAAGAAAAAGATGCCAACAAATACACAATTTGTGATTTGACATTCAAGCAGTACATCGGAGCATGCAAATGTTCCATACTGCGGCGTCTGAAACCATTGCCTACATAGACTAATCAAAGGGACCCAATTGCTGTATGTGATCATATAAAAGAAAATAAAGATTAAAAACAACGTATTTGGTGCTCGAGAAATAAAACACTTCATCCTGGGCCTAGGAACTAACTAGCATGCACACATGCATTGTAGCCATCGATTATATTCAGCTCACCTCCACAACATCACCTTCTTTAGCAACAACTCGCTTGATGAAAACATCCCCATCAGTATATCCTACTTCCTGCAAAACAAGAGCTTCTCTGTCAAAGAAACAAGCACAAGGTGTTTAGGAGAATTTGCCGCTTCTAAAGACATCATATTTACCTGCAAGACTGGGGGGCTTTTGAAAATTACTATATCATTTACATATGGCTTTCTGAATAGTATGAAACCTATCAATACCGAAATGAAACAACAGTTATATATAAAGCTTTAGAAATCACATTATCAGTAGACCAAATAGTATCCATAGTGGGGGAAATAACAAAAATAAAGATAAAAAAGACTGCTTAGGAACCTGATAAAGCGTCTGTCATTGCATATTAAAAACTTGACCCTCATTCCCAACTAATGCTAAAAGAGAATTCAAATCCCACAGCTAACTAACAATAGAAAGCATAAATAGGCTTTCTAACCTTTCACCCAGCACAAATATTTTCAAGAGGATCAGATGATCGGCAGAAAAGGATGGTGATCATGCCATTCATCTTGTGAGGTCCAACTACAGATGAAGCATGGCCCAAAACTTTTGCTGATCGAATAATCGATGGACTTTTTTTCACATCGACTGCTTAATTTTACCCAAGCCGATTCAACTCGATTCTTACCTTCCATGAATTTTTGAATCACTAATCAGATAGGTAAGAAGGTCCAGCTAGCAAGATCATTTTACAGTGGCCCATCCACGGTAGTGCCCACCAGATAAGTGGTCTAGATCACTGATAACCAGGATATTGTGTTAAACACCCAACTCTTTGACCAGTCTGTCTTGTGTATAATGCACAAACTAGTTTCATCATAATGAGGACCCTTTTTCAACTTTCTAAACCCAAACTCAGCACTCGGTATTGATTTCTTCAACATTTCCAGAACCCCAAATTCCATTTTTGGCAATAAATGGCATTCAACTTCTCACCAATTACATGGTTAGAATTACCATCCAAGAAATCACAAACTTAAAATTTTTAAATCCCCATTCCCATATTTATCACCAAAATCAACAATTTCAGCTAATCACTACAAAAAAAATCCAATCTTTAAGCAATGAATGCAGAACAATTCAAGATTCCAAAAGGAGAAGAGGATTAAAAAAACAACCTTTTCAGCTACAATGCGGTCTCCAACATCGAATGTGGGGAACATGGACAAGGAAGGGATGAATCGAGGCTCTGCGACGAATGAGCGAAACGCGAGCGATATCGCCAGCGCTGCAAAGACCGTCTTCGCATCATCCGTTGTCACATTCAGCCATTCCGGCAACGGACCCTTGTTTTCTCCGGCGCCACCGCCACCTCCTCCATCATCATCTCCTCCACCATCCTCCTTGTTCCCGCCACTGTTCTCCAATTCCAGAACAGGTTTCGATTCCTCCGTGGCCGGGCCATCGATTCCACTGCATTGGATGCTCCTTGATCGAGTTCTTGGACTGAAAAGCTTAAACCCTAGAAAGCTTGGGTTTTTCAGAAAGGTGGTGAGTTGGGTAGGTCTGAAATTGGGCTTTTTAGTCAAAGGGGTGAATTGGGTGGGATTGGAATTGGGTTTTTTCAGGGAAGGAGTGATTTGGGTGGAACTGGAAGTGGGTCTTTCAGAAGAAGAGGTAATTTGAGAGGGGGTCAGACTAGGGTATTTGAAGGAAGAGGAAGGAGGGAAAGATTGCAGAGGAATCATTTTCTTACCCCCCTTTTCAGCTCCTAATTCAGATAGAATAGGATGGTAGTGAAATAAGGGTTTGTGTATGGTGTCCTGAAATGGGAATTTTAGGTTAAAGAGGGGTAATCTTATAATTACAAACATGTTTTACGAGGAAAAAGAGGATTTTTGCTTTCCACAAAAGATTTTCGATTTCCACACAATTACGAAAGATCCATGTTTGGCAATTGTCCCCTGGATGTTGGCCAATGAGATCCTCAATTTTTAGAATTCTAAGGTTTGTCTTTTCCGGAAAACACATTCTTACCTTAGTGGCAATGAGTGGTTAATCTAAGAGAGCTGCTACCTGCACACTCAGGGAGGGAGGGGCCGAACGAATCACATTGAACATGAAAACATAGTTGTGACAAGACTTGATGATGGTTGTGGTGGAAGATTTCATGACCATACATTAGAGAGGTTAAAAACATTTCATAAACCTACCTGGCACTTAGTAGTATCATATCTTGCCACATGGCTTTCCCGGATGTCCTATTTTGAAAAAGGCACATCCCGTTACTAAGGATTTCAACAGCCAAATAAATTTAGGCCCCTCACTATTGAAGAGTGTGCTTCACCCGAGGGTAGTATTGAAAAGTAGAGGCAGCGGAAATACTTTTCAATACTCTCCCCTCGGGTGGAGCCCACTCCTCAATACTCTGGTTTATAATTTTTTTTTAAGCACCCAAATGTCCCGGATATTCTGTTCTTCTAATTGTTCCAATTTTATCAATGTCTCTAATGAGAACTCTCGGGCCGCAAACTAGTTAGCCAGTCTGGTCCAAGTTCCAGTGAATCCAGTTCACTGTGAGGTTGGGCTTGGCTTAGCATGAGTGCAAGACTAATAACTATTTGGATCCAAACTAGTGTGCCCTTCGGATACTGATGCCCCCTGTACATGGATTCAAGCCATATTAATTAATAAATACATTAATATTTTTTTTTGCTAACAGAGGGTTCTCAACCCTTTTGAGCCGAAGAGAAGCCGGGTAAAACCCCTGTGGCCCTCAGGTGGTAGCACTAGTGGACTCAACCTTCGATTCCTAAAGAGATGAGAACTGAGGATCGATACCAGGACCTCTAACTCCGGAAGAAAGAGGAACCGTGGTCCAAACCACTCGGCCAACCACAAATATATTAATATACTAAAGTGTTAACTGAAGTGAAATTACCAGGACCTGTTTATCAAATTTGGCTTACTTTAGTTGATCCGCCGCTCAAATCACACAAGCTGGAATCGACCCAACTTCCAATCTGATTGGAGTGATTTAGACAACTGGAATAATTGTCTTTGCCGAACATAATTATATATTTGAGAATCTATACCTCCTTTGCGTTCTCCATTTTGAGTGACCTTGGTTCAATGGTTATGATTATCAAATCAAATTAAAACTCAGGCTTAGTCATTAAAATAGATCCACCATTATTTAGCTTGGTTGATGGGGCTGGTAGGTGGGCTTATATTAAAACTATGGCACAATCGGATAAGAGTTCACTATTTTTTTCTTTCAACAAATAAGATGAGCAAGTCCTGCTCTAAACAATATATATATATATATATATATAGGAGTTTTCCTATGCATCTATCCGACACTCCCATTTTTAGAAAGTTTCAAGTACATGGGGAGTATTCCTATGTACTTGAAAAGTCACTTTTGTACTTGAAACTTCTCAAAAAAGGGAGTATCCCTCACCCTATGGTGGAATACTCCCTATGTATTTAAAACTTCCCAAAAATGGGAGTGTCCCTCACCCTATGGTGAGAGATAGATGTATTTGAATATTTCCCAATGTGTGTTATATATAGATATAATGCCCTTTTTTTTTTGTCATGGCCCCGACTTGAGTCAGTCTAAAACAATTAAATTTTCGGGCCATGGATTCAGTTTTTCCTTGTCATTAGATTGAAATCATAAGACCTCTAAAACAATTAAATTTTAGGGCCATGGATGAAAGGGTTAGGAAGATCTTACGAAGTAAAAAGTTTGCATATATAGATAGGTCTTATATAGACCTTTCCATACAATGGACCTCCATGATCATCACGCATCCCGGTGGGCCCAACTAGGAGTGGCGTTTTTGTTATAAAAAATGCACATGTGTTGTCCAGCGCTGCCCATATATATATAAAGTTGCACTCTGGTGCGAGATATCGATCTTGGGTGGATACCCACTTAAGATGGGTTAGGGTTAGAATTAGGGTTCCTCTCTTATAAGGTTATTTTGCCTATAAATAGGCTTCTCCCTTTGTATTTGTATGCATAGTTAATGAGATAATAGAAAGGTTCTCTCTTCTCCCCCTAATATTCTTTCTCTTAGTCTCTCTCTTTCTAACACGTTATCAGCACAATCGTATTTCCCTTGTAGTTCCATTGCAAAGAAGTCATCTCACTCCTTTTCCTCGGTTTGCATGGACTTCTGCTTCAAACACTCTACCTCGATTTCAAGATAAACCACGCCAGACTTCTATTTTTCAAACATATATCCTCGGTTTGTGTGCAACATCAAATACCTTTACAAAACGTTTTTTTTTTTTTTTTCAAGCCATTCAGCCACGTGCAACAGTAACAACTCCCAAAGAGACAAGTAACGCTCCTGAAGAGGTTCCTTCCGAAGAGACAAGTAACGCTTCTGAAGAGGTTCCGCCCGAAAAGACACATAACGCTCCTGAAGAGGTTATGGTAAAATTCGTTCTCTCTAGAATAATGGAAGTCCCTGATGAGACATTGGAAGCCCCTGAAGAGGCACCGGTACCGAATAATGAAGATATCTCTGTACTTTACAAATATTCAAGAGAGAGATGAAATAGAAATGAAGATGATGATTGGGACACAGAACCATGTTCTATAAATTCCGGAAGGATTTTATTTACCTGAAGCAAAGCCAAGGAGTACATACTCAATTCAATTAAGGCACTGGATTAGTATTAAACAAATCCTACGATATTTGCATGGAACAACTGATTTAGGAATATTTTATTCTTATGATCGTAGAGATTTTAGTTTTGTAGGATATGTAGATTCAGGTTATCTCTCTGATCCTCATAAGTGTCGATCACAGACAGGTTATGTGTTTCTTAAAGGTAATGCGGCTATTTCTTGGCGTTCTACTAAACAAACTTTGGTAGCTACTTTCTCCAATCATGCTGAGATTTTGGCTCATGATGAAGCCAGTAGGGAATATGTATGGCAAAGATCTTTGATTCAGCATATTCGTAGTTCTTGTCAATTACCATCTATTGCAGGTATCCCGAATATTATCTATGAAAATAATGAAGCATACATAAAACAGATTCGAAAATGTTTCAATAAAGAAGACAAGACTAAGCATATAGCATCGAAGTTTTTCTTTACTCATGAACTTCAGAAGAATAATGAAATTGAAGTCAAGCAAGTTTGTTCGAGTAACATCCTGGCTGACCTCTTTACAAAATCTTTGCCAAAATCAGTATTTCAGAAGTTTGTATATAAGATTGGCATGCATAGAGTTCGTCAAACTATGTGAATGGTTGCTATCATCAAGGGGAGTGGTTTATCAGGGAGCATCCTGAAGTATGCTATCCATGGACATCTGTGCGCTGTACTCTTTTTCCTTCTCTAGGTTTTATCCCACTGGGTTTTCCTAGTTAAGGTTTTAACGAGGCAGCATTATGCACGTCCAACACCAGTTCAATGATTTTGAAGAATGTTGTACTCTTTTTCCCTTCGCTTTGGTTTTTTCCCACTTGGTTTTCCTTAGCAAGGTTTTTAATGAGGCAACTATCTTTGAATGGTGGTCATCCAAGGGAGAGTTACGAGATATGGATCTTGGGTGGATGCCCACTTAAGATGAGTTAAGGTTAGAATTAGAGTTCCTCTCTTATGAGGTTACTTTGCCTATAAATAGGCTTCTCCCTTTGTATTTGTACACACAGTTAATGAGATAATAGAAAGGCTCTCTCTTCTCCCCCTAATCTTCTTTCTCTTAGTCTCTCTCTTTTCTAACACATTCAACATTTTATTTAAAGAGTCAGATGCACACAATTTCTTTGTACTTTGTAAATCTACCATATTAAGCACTTTTTTTTTTTTTTTTTTGTGCAAATCATATTAAACACTTGTAACGCACATGTGGACATTTTGGTATATTTTAAGAGTACCATGGCATATTTTTGGGTGAAAGAAGTGTATTTAAAAGTAAAATATATGTATTTTGGAATTTCAGAATTTAATGTCTCATTAACCGTATTTTTGAGTTGTCTAGATCAAATATAGCTCAACTTTCCCCATACCATATTTTGGCTGCATTAAATTGACACAAACACAGACTGGAAAGGGGATGAAACAAATGAATAATAGTGACAATTTTCAGATCTTGATGATATCCATGCTAAGCTTTGTACTCACAAAGGCTTTCAAATCCCATGTATTCCTTTTGCTTGATCTTCCAAATCATGTTTGATATGCCAACCCCACCTGTTAAATGAAATACAACATCGTGATTAAATGCCCTAATCACTCATGACAAGAAATAAGGAACCTTGGGCTTGGTCATGATAAAAATCCTTTTAAAGTATGTATATTTGATAAGGGGCAGTAGCGCTGTTGGAAGGTGCTCATTGTCGCAATCATGAGGTTGCAGGTTATAGTCATGTTACCAGTAACTTACAACAGCAGCAGCAACAATAATTAAATTCATTTTTTTGGATTGCATATGCCAATTCAGCTAAATATATGGTTTGCAATTGAATTCCTTCAGACTGTAATCTCTTATAAGATAAGGCTTTAGAAGTCCGAAAATAAACTTGCACATGTTGAGAACCCCAAAACAAAACTAAATTTTGTTAAACATTGTTTAATAAGGTCTGAATCAATGCTTCCATTGTTGATAGTGAGATCCCATTCTGATGACCGCATCAGATTTTTCACTACATGTTGATCCATTCATATGAACATTACCACGACTAGACACTTGTCTAAATTTCAATCCAATTACAGCGATATACACTGTTAGATTGACAAATGAATTAAAATTAAAAAAAAAAAACCCTATATTTAATCTTGCTTCACGTGCATTGATCAATCCAACAGTGTATATAATCCAACTGGAGTAAAAATTGGAGCACCAGCAATACAGAAATGAATGGACAGGAACAAACAAAAGTGTCCCCACAAGGACAAACACAAGGTGATAACATGGAAAACCCCAACCAATCATCAGCACGGGATCATCTCTCTTTATTAACATCCTCTTTGTTTGATAAATTAAGGGATGGGAGGCAAGTCCTAGTCATCATAAAGCACAGGAAAATTTGTTTTACTTTCTTTAAATTTAAAAACCTTTTGTGTGCCCTGATTCTTTATGGTTTCCAATTATGCAATGGTAACCACAAAACTCAGCAGCCTTTGCTAGAAGGGTTTCCAATATATTACACTGTAAGCAAGTAGACATTATTCGACATGAACTTTTGTGTTGCTTGAAACTTCAAACAATTAAAGGTATTCATATCCTTACCCAGCAAGACAGCACTGACAAAAATGGTGAAAGCCAAAATAAAGATGATGAGAGATGCCCTTCCCATTATAATGATTAACCTTCTCACCACATGTTGCCCAAAAAGTGAAGCAACTGCTGCCACTGCAACAAAGTAGAGAGCTGCCAAAATGGCAGTAGATATATAAGCTTAACATTTGGAGATTAGTATGTTCGTGTGTGCATGTGCATGCATCTGGATTCCATACCATAGGGGACTGGAAAACGCCTCAGAAGGTAATATTCTACAACAGACATGGATGAAGAGAACGTCATTGCAAAGGTGGCCGTAGCACTAGACACCTGCACAAAATTTTCAATAGTTAAACTTTGAATATGCACACAAATTTGCAAATGCATCAGAACAGAAATTTAGCATGCCGTATAATGACAACTTGGTTGAATCCATCAGTCTAGGCTACTGAATCAGGAAGTGATTCAAAAGTTAAGTAATGGTGCAAAGAACAATTATTACAATCTGCTACTGGAGGGTGTTGTAGTATCTCAATTTCTCATGAAAAAACCCTTCCTGAGTGTACGATAGTATCCAAATTATTGTTAGAATCTGCAACTGAGCCCATGGACATTTCATCCAGTACTTATCTAATGAACACTTAGAAGAACTCTACCAGTGTGAAAATTATAATGCTTGGGTGTCAACAGCTAGCTAAAGAGGGAGAAAATTTAAGCAAGAATGTATCCAAGGACCATGCTCAACCAAGTTTAAAAGAAAAAAGGAAAAATAAAACAAATATTGGCTGGCTAGGATCTTCCTGTTTAGGCTATGTATGGAGAGTTATTTCTATCCTGATGAGGCCCACCTATCACATAGAAGTTTGTAATCATTAAACCATGTGCTCCAAATGTACAAATTCAAGGCCTGAGAGGAATGTTAATGTTTCTAGTTATTAATATGTTTTCAAAGCCGGCGTCGTGTGTTAAATCCTTAGGGACATGTTTCTGCCCACGTATGATCGTTTGGCGTGTTTCTGTCCACGTGCGGAGCCCCACACGCAAGGGGGACTATCAGGACCCTTTGATATACATTGTTCTGTCATTGTGGTTATTAACATGGTATCAGAGCTGAGGGTCATGTGGACCTGACAATGACCTACCTCCACAAAAACTACATATCCTTGACTTGAAAACATAATTCCACTAGTATTAGATGAGCAACTTGGAAGAAATTTACAATTAACATGTTTATAAAAATCTTAAAAGGGAAATGATGTGTGCAAGTAAAGGATGACAATTCTGTAAGCAAATCATAACGAAACTGAAGGAAGTGAAAACCTGGAGGATGATGCACACACCTGAGGAGGGATGCCCAGCTCAAGGAAGAGAGGGCCCAAAATAAAGCCTCCACCTAAACCTAGCAATCCGCCAACTATACCTGCAAGTACACCAAAGGAACAGTATAGAAATAGCTGATGGACTTTCCAGTTTGTCCCTTGATCTCCCCTGGATGCAATCACTCTCGTTCCTTTATATAAACTAACCCCCTCATACATGGATACACCCACTGCAACTGGGATCTGCAAGTTGCCGATGTGAGAAACATTCAGTACACTCCAATGCTTTAGAGCCAGGCTTCTGAAAAAGATGTTTATCAACTCATTTCTGATCAAAGTGGTGTTTTATAACTGTTCAAGTTAGATTGTCCAGAAAATAGAAAATGGTTAAGAGTAACACATTATTTTCCCAAATCCCAATAATAAAAGTCAGGTACGAGACAACTGTAATGCTTCTTTTCTAGAGGTAGTTGCAACATAATATTTAAAGTTGAGAATTTCTCAATCGAGTCACATGTTGTGTAGGATTCAGGTCTCTAAGTTGAAATTGAATTATGAGATTCTAAAAAACAAATGCTCAGGACAAGGCATGATACCTGCAGTAAGTTTATGACCCAGAAAGCTGCTGAGCAGGTTGCTGTGTGTTTCTGCTCCAACATGAAGAGGCAGCTTTCTTTTATCAGTTAGCCTATAGGTATATTTGTATCCAATACATGGTGAAATTGCCAACATGAAGATATGATGGAGAGGAAAAAGGTATAGTGGAAATTGGAGAACCAACCTGAGCAATCTGTAAAGCAAGGAACGCTACCCAGACAAACACGAGCAGGCCGAGTTCCTTCCAGTAGACATTGTCAAGAAATGGGACCTGTAACGGTTATGTAAAATTAGTATTAGTTGATAGAGATAAAAAAAACAAAAAGTAGCACAATATTCACCTCTGTATCTCCAGAGGCCTTGGTTTCCTTTACAGCAATATTGTTTGGAGCACTAAGGAGAGGCTTGGAATCTACTTCTTCATTGCCAGAGACAGATAAGAGGGGAAATATGAATCGTAATAAAATACAGAACTCCAACAATAACTGTCAAGAATACTTCAATGCACAACAAGAATTCAAAACACTACTTAAAAGTACTCGGAAAAGTCCTTGAGACAAGTTAAACAGATCAGAAACTGAATCAAGGGGCACTTGTTCTTTAGAATCTCATATAAACTCAAGCTGGCCCAAGAAGTTACTCAAAATCTCTTGTTCTTTAGAATCTCATATAAACTCAAGGTAACTCAAGAGGTCAACTGGATACTCCAACCCAGTTCTAAATCCAGTTTGGCAGTCCTCATTCTTTACCAAACCGACTTTGGATTTCACACTACAAACACTGTTAATGAGATTGAAAAACATGGGAGCAACTTACCATTTACCAGTGCACATTGTGCAGACTCCTGAAATTAAAATCATGGTATCAGGACAGAACAGTTAAGGAACTCAACATATTGGCACAAAATACAGGGAAGGTATAGAACCTTCTTTATGATGGTCTCTTTCTTCCATGCTTCAACACCCTTGGAGAAGGCCTTAGTGGACATGCCTGCAAAAAAAAATGGTCAATGAACATCAAGTATTCTCTCAGATTCCCAATAGAGCAATGAAAATGAATTATTTACCCAAGAACAGGGTGATAAGCAGAATTGTGACCATCCAATCAGCAAAAATCACATTGAATACAACCCCGATGCTGATCCCCAGCATGAGCATTGGTTGGAAAAGCAATGCCAAATCATAGTCGATAATGGGCATATCTAGAGTTGGATGCCTTAGTTTAAGATTATAGTAAACTGCTGAGCCTGCTGCCCCCATGATCATACCTGCCCAAGAAGATAATCAAAGCTTAAAACGACTGCACTTGCATCATAGTATTTAAACATCTGTTTAGGATGACATTTGAGGCAAAAAAGGATTTGATTCGATTTTATAAATAGACACAAGTAGAGTTTTCCTTATAGTGCTTTGTCAAAGTAAATATGTTTTGCACTGGCTAAACACGACTTGTCATGAAAATGCAACTTTTGAATTAGTTTCATGGATAATTTGAACAATCAGGTCAATATAAATGAGATCCACAGAAACATTTGGAGAGAACAATCCAGCCATCTTAAAGGACTGTGAATGTAAAATAGACTTTGATGCATGTAAAACTTCTAGTTGAAAAGGCTTATAAACTGTATGGAAGCATTGCCAGATAAATAATAAAGAAGTGAATACCAGCAATCATAAGAAAAAATAACGAATGTAGGTATACCAGATACAGCAATTGTTTTTAAAACTGAAGTGTCATATTACTCGACACATCTGACATAGAAATTGTTTGGTTAAAAAAAAATGAAGTGTCTTGGTTTCATGGCAAATCATAAGTATTTCATGTAGAGACAACAAAGAACCTGAACCAGGAAAATTATCTTCCTGTAGACTTTAAAATACCAAGTTCTAGCAGGTCATGAAGAATTTAGGTATATATATATATATATATATATGTTTTTGAAAGTGACAAATTCAATTATATATATAAAAAACAAAAGAGAAGAATTCTTTCTGAAATTGTCATTACAGATGTATAAATATATGATCTTACACTTTGAAATAGCTGTTGATGATTTCGCATCGAAACCAACAATCAGGTTAAGCATGGGAACAAAAATCCCACCCCCACCAACACCTCCAACACTCCCAAATGCTGCTCCACAGAATCCAATAATAGAACCAACAACAATTCCCCACCCAAATTTCATTTCCTGTAAAGACAAATCCACTGTCAAATCAACTGTCTCCATAATCAAATCTTTTACAAACCATAATACGTGAAAGAGTAGAAAGAATGACAACATTCTTCTCTATTTTTATTTAAAAAAAAAAGAGATACTAAAACCATTCAGAAAAATGAGTAGTCAACTTCTTACTTCCATAAGTTAGCATAATTAGGTCAAAGCATGTAATTTCTGTGCTACCTATATATTTAGAATAATAATTACAAAAGCACCAAACTCATGTGATCATGTTTCAAAGAAAATCAGGCCAGTAGATGTTAATTTAAACATGATTCCACGAGCATTGACCTGTTGGGTTGAAAATCTACCACTCTGGCAACCCTAACTGAAGCCAATGACCAAGAACATTTCTCCTATTATGCCAAATAAAATAAATATGAAATATTACAGTTAACTTGTTTACATTATCAATATAGGGCCATCCTCCTGGCATTCTCACCATGCACAACCCTGTGCAGACTCCCTTGTGGGGCCCCACCTAGGGCCATGGCAATCATGGGGAAGGTGGGAGATCTATGGAACCTACCCATAAAATTTCAAAGTCCTTTAGATCATGCTGACCCTTTTATTCATGTCCCTTAAGCTTAATGGTTTCAGAACTCAGAAGGCTTCATTTTTTTTAAGCTTATACCAATTCAAGGGGGCCAGTGGATGTCAGACGTTTGGATGGATCATAGGGACCCCTGGTGGGCCCCACAAGGGAGTCTGCAAGGTTGATCTCATCCACAGGAGAGGGCCACTGATCAAATACATAAAACCATGGAACATAAAAAAAAAAAAGCCATGGAACTTGTCCGACTCCAAAGATTAATCTCCATTATAACAGTTAAAAAATGGAAGTTTACAGTCATACCGGCCAAACATGATGGTAATTCGATCCACCCGATCGCCATAAGAAATGTAAGAGATCCATAAAGTAATCTGATTCATTCTCCATGAATTCATCCCTACTTGAGGCCATAAGAATCAGATTCTGCTCCGCTGATGCAAACACAGAAGCTAGAACAAAGCTGAGTCCAATCATCCCAATCCATCTCAAACCCCACCATCTTGCTCCAATTTCAGCCATCAGATCACAAAAATCTCAGATATCTCTACAAAACTATCCAAATTTATTCGATTTCACTTCTCTTTCAACAAAAACTTCGATTCTTCAACTAAACAAGCTATCGGCTACAGCAATCTTCCATTACACCCCTCCTTTTCCAAGAATTAGAAGCAAAATCGCAGAAAAAACACATGAATCTGGCATCAAATCCATTTTCATACAAGATTGCAGAAAAATCTCGAATTCTGCCACAAATTCATTTCCCGGACGGGTTTTAATCACAAATTCAAACCTAATTCATCTCGTTCTAACGAAGATTACGTGTGATCGGGAAATCTAAACTCATTCCAACGTGAAATTATAAGAACTTTCCACAAAAAGAAAGGATTAACAACAGAAACCTCAAGAAATCAGAAATGTGCGACTCCTGCAATCGATCGATCTTCTAACTTGACAAATTTCAAGAAAGCAAGCAATGCATTCAACTGAATCAAGCTAAAACTCTCTCTCTTCCTCAATCGCATTGGTTCGAATTCCTGAGATATCAACTGCTCGTTCTACATCCGAGTTCGCATTCGGCATTCACAAACGAAGAACAAACAACACGAGTGAAAACAAACCAAAGAAAGAAAGACGAAGACGAAGAAGAAGAAGAAGAGGGAGAGGGAAAAGATTACGGGAAAAATAGAGAAAACGAAGCTTTCTCGACGGGTTTTTCTTCCGCAGAAAGCTTTTGAGGGGGAAACTGGAAACCGAAATCTCCGAAAATCTATCTTTGTATCGTGTTTGGATCGAATTCCTCCACGAAATCCTTGAAAAATGGTGGAAATGTCGGGGGAATTAGAGTTCGAGAGAATGTAGGGGGGCTTGGGAAAGGGAAAGCCTTAGGAAGATTAGATGAAAATTTGGGGGGAGATTCAGAGGAGCTGCGGTTGCGACTCTCCCTCTCTCGTTGTCGTCGTTGGGAAGCATGTTTTTGAGGAAAAACCGCAAGAACCGCGAAAAGTTAGTAGTTTTTAAAGGGGTCGCGCCACGGTCCTCTCCTCACGGACATAATATGATTTTACTGGAATACCCTTGTTCTTTGATTAATGGATAAGAGATTTTTTCTGTTTTTAATACATTGGTATCCCATGTTTGGGGGGCTCTCACCTAGCCCTCCCTCTCCTAAAAGGGAGCCATCGGTATCGGAATCGGACCTGGATTTCTGAACCCGTTTTTAAATAATAGTTCCGATTTTAGATTCGGCTTTGATTCGGAACCGGTTTAGTTCGTTCCAAACTCGGTATCGATAGGAAAATCCGGATCCGATTCCGAAATCGGATCCACCTAAAGGATCGGAATCTAATTCCAAAATTGATTCTAATTTATCTTTATTATTTGTTTTTCTTAAAATAAGCATATCATTCAATTTATAACAATGCATCAAGTCTACTTACTACCACTAATATTGTAAATAAAATGTTCAAAAGTTGATTTTGAGATACAATTTGCAATATCAAAGGCTTATATGCCGGGTCCCGGGTCCACAAGTCGAAACCTATATGGATCCGGACCCGTTTATGAATCAGAACTTAAAATAGATTCCAGACCTGATTTTTTACGGGTTAGAACTTCCGGATAATCGAAAAATCAGATACATATTTGCAACCTTAGCCATCGGGTGAAGTGGGGAACCCTCTAGCTTTAGAGAGCATTTTTATGTGATTACAACCAATAGTGAGAAATGGTTAGAATAGTAGATATATCAAAACAAAATACAAACAGATTACAAAGGGAAGGATCAAAGCCTAAAGACAGATTTCATTACAAAAGTTTAAGACATACAGACAAGATAGATATATGAGATCCAAACAGAATACAAAAATTTAAAGAGATTACATCTGAAATACTACTATCTATCCGGACAGCCATCAATCTGGATAGAGGCAGCCATCAATGTGGACAAACAACAATCTGGATAGAGGCAACCACTAATCTGTGCAACCAACAATCTCGGCAGAGGCAGCCATCAATCTTGATGGGCCCACATATCAAATTTGGGATAAATTTCATATCTCAAACCCCTTCATTTGTGGTTGTAGCCCACTAATTTAACGAGTTTATATTAGAGAAAGAATTTGACCCTTGATCCAATGGTCTCGTCCATTTGGATTAGTGAAACATTGATGGATCTAGTGTAATTCAGGGCCGTATGTGTGGATGTGGATGGTTCATATGGTTTACAAATAAGTTGTATTCCCTTTGTGATTTTAAAAAGAATAATTATGATATTTTATATTTTAATAAACAACATGGAATGCAGAGATACAATGACATTGAATTAAAACTCAACCGATCGAAAAAGTAGTAGTATTCGGGTTATTGAGATTGGGTCCTTAAAATTCTATTTGAGTAAATATCAAATTTGGGATGAAAGTGACTAGATTAGATTGGTCATATGGTCCTATGTGCTAAAAAGGGTGGGTGCTCACTTCATCATGTCCCTAGCAAAGACATTAAAAACGAAAAGAGACATTTATGAAAAAAGGGTCTAATATATATTTGAACCACACATGCTAAACATTTTCTTTAGAAATGATTTTATATCTAAGCATGAGATTGGTTTTTCCATTATTTCAGTATTTGGCTCGGATAAAGGTGGGTCAGCTTAACGTTTAAAGTCGATGGTGGTACAGTAAAATATTATTTATAATACATATCGAAAAAATGACTTCTTTTCGCCTTTTTCAAGCGATAGCACTTGAGTTTAGAGTAAGAGCTTACGTATGTATGTTCACCGAGGGCTCTGACTTGACATGGGCCTGGCCCATATATATATATATATATATGAGGGTAGGGTAAGGTAAGGGCTTACTTTAGCCCGACTCTTTGACAACCCAAATGAAAACGTGTAATGCATGTGGGATGGGTCGGCCTAAATCTTACTGCTGACAACTATACGTGCCCGTTTTACTTTGGAGTGAAAATTATCTGATAAGGAGGTAATTTCGGTACACGGGTAATCAAACAAGTTTATATGGTTTGTTTAGATGAAAATAGAATAATATGTACATCCCACTTATGATACTATTTCATTATCAACATTGACGTCCTGCCCCAACTATATATGCTGGGTCACCTATGTGAATCTTGTTCTGCTGCTGCCTACTATATTATGAGCAAAATATTTGATAGATTGTACTTTTAAGATGTGTTTATGTATTGAGAGGATTTCGCTATTTTCATATTTCTATTTCTCCACTTCTAGTTCTACCATAGGGAATCGAAATCCGCTCTATTAAGGAAAATTAGATCTTTCATTTTTTCTTTTTCATGAGAAAAAACGTGTCACATTAAATAATGCAATGCTACAATGGGTTACATAAAAAATTAAAATAATTCTCCTCTTTATTGCAAAATCCTCTTTAATGCATAAAAGAATCGGTGCCTTCCATGATTGTTATTTGGTGTAGGGACGGAAAGAGCGGAATCATGCATTATTTGTCTCAATTTCCATGCCAAGAGAGGATTTTGCCATTCAAGCAAATAGGTGGAATGCTCACTCCATGGATCATGCACAAACATACCCTCAGAGCCTGTTTATTTACTAGAATTCATGTGTGGAGAAATTTGAAATTTTCAGGCATCATGGAACTCCTGAATACTCCTTTGCACTTAAGTATCCAGAAATTCCACCAAAAAATAAAGGGGATGAAATTCCTAAATTCCCAAAGGTCATTTGAGACCTTTAAGTTGCGACTGATACTTTAAAATGCTTGTGAAAAAACATGACATTTTTTGCAAATGTCAGTAAAAAAAATCCAACACGACAAATTTCTATTAAAAATTATAATAAAGAAATAGGCCCTAAGATAAATGATAATTTCTTCTACTCAAATAGACACACTAGGCATGGATAGCTCGTTTTTAAGATAGCCTTCCGTTTTGAAACGTCAAATTTTACTATGTAGATTAGGTCTGTTATCCAGCATAATCATTCAATCCCTTGGTATGCTGCGCTCTTTCCACTTGTGCAGGCAATTTTTCGACATGCGTGGTCTCTCTCAGCTCTCTTGGCTAGGGTTAAAAAAGAAAAAAAAAACATCTCCTTAAAAGGAAGTAAAAAAAAAAAAAAAAAACACTTGCGAAGTGCCATGGCCATGCCTAATTATTGTACCGTATCTAGGTTTGCCGAAAACTACAGGTCTCTTTTCGAAAATTGCCTTTTTTAAAGTAAGACCCCAAAAGTTGAAGAGAATTTGAAAGTTTTCCCTTTTGAAACGATTCCCCGCAGAGAGCTAGGCCTATAACATATTAACATTCATACTAGATTTTCCGCCACTGCTCGAAGATGGCGCAGTTGCAGTTGCAGTCTCTAACACTAAACTCAACGACTAGATTCTTCCCTTCGCGGAATCCTTCTTCGAACCCTCCCGTTTTAACTCGCCGCGCCATTTCTCCTTTCTGTCCTACTAGAAGATTCCCAAGACCGGAATCGAATCGTCCCATGTCTAGATTTCATCATCTTTGTCGGATGAAAAACTCTGGTAGATTTTCTTCCCCACTTAGATTCTTTTGATTGATTGTCTTTCCTCTCTCTATCTCTCTCTAAGTTCATAGCTGTAGTATGTTATTCATTTTAATCTTTATTTTTTCTATTGGGTTTTTTTCATTGGCTGTAATTGAAAGTATTTTCAACTGAGTATATGTTTGGGTTTCATCAAATTGATGGAAATGTTGATTTGATTGTTCATATGTTGGTTTTTCTGAAGTGGGTTTTCTGAGATTTGTGTATATACGAGAAACTTCTTGTGGGGGTCAGTTTATTTGATGGAAGTTTTCGATGGGTTTTTTTTTGGGAGGTGAATGATTGGATTTTGGAAATTTTAGTTTTAGTGTCCATATGTTGGTTTTTCTTAAGTGGGTATTGTGTGGTCTCTGTAATTGGATGACTTTTTTCAAGAAGTGGCTTGATGGTGACAATTAAATTGATTGAAAATTGATGATGTTTCTACTAAAGTGAATGATTGTTCTTCATCAAATATGCTGGTTTCTTGAGTGGGGTTTTGTGAGTATTCTGTAATTGGAATTCTTTCTCGAGCAATTGCTTGATTGGCGGGCAGTTGAACCGATGAAGTATTTGATATATATATATTTTTGCTGAAGCAGATGATTGGCTTTCATCCAATTGGTTGAGAATTTGATTTAAATGTTCATATGTTTTTTTTTTTTTTTTTTTCCTTAGTAGGTTCTGTGACTTTTCTGTAAACAAAAGCCTTCTTCGAGAGACCACTCAATGGAGCCAATTTAATTGATTGAAGTTCTATGGCATTTGCTTATTTGTTGATTTCCTCAAATAAGTTTAGTGAATTTATTGTAATTAGAACTTAGAAGCATTTTCAGGGGTTCATTTGATGGATTTTCTTAAGAAATTGATGGGAACTCAACTATATATGTTGATGTTTTTTTCTGTTTGAAAACGTTTCGTTTGTTTGCTTATTGTTAGCGTTTTCATTAGTTCCTTCATCAACTTCAGTTTAATTGACGGGCATTTGAATTTGTATTGTTATCTATTGGGTTTCTCTCACGAGCTTTGTGGATTTTTTGAATTGTAGTTCACAACAATTTTTTTCTTTTTGGTGAGGCCATTTGATTAGCTCTGACTAAATTAATGGAACTTCAACCTTCAAGTCTGGGGGTTTACTCAAATCAGGTTAGAATTGAATTTTTATTATTTATTGTGTAAATCATATCATTTTAGAAAATTAGCCGGCCCCGTTGTAGATGGGACAAGGCTTTGTTGCTGTTGTTGATGATGATGATATCATTTTAGTTTGAGGATACTTATTAGTGACAAGACCATAGGTTGACTTTATTTGCACATGAAAATTATCCCGTAAGCTTGGATGACCTGTGCCCCTAAGGGGCCACCTTTGACCACTTTTAACTCACACCCCACTCTGACACTGACCTACTGTCAGGAATTAGCATTGGTGCAACTTCAACCCCAATTCGGGTTACAATCTCTGTTAAAACACCGTTTATAACACTTTCTTTCTTCTTTTTTTTTTTTTCCACCGTTGGTTTTGAGGCCTTCAAATCTACACTTGTTGGGAACCAATCAATCTGATTTTGGGGCATCCGTTATCCATGCATAGATCTTCTCATTCCATCAGCCCCTTGATTGCTTCACAAAGTGTTTTGTGTGTGCGCAATAGATTTCGCGAAAGGTGAGTTTAAAAAAAAGGAACACCATATAAGAGATGTATAGTGTATATGCATAGAATATAATCATACAATAGAAAAGCGAAAAACAAAAGATATAAGGCTGGTTATATTATAAGCATATTCTTGTGCTCAACCTCTTGCTTTTCCAACTCATCCACCACCTCATCTGCACTTCTTTATATCATCATCATTGAAGCTTCATTTTACATCCATCGCCAGTCGATTTTGTGAGTTCTACTTTACCTCTCAATCCTATTTTAAACCTTGATCTATTTAACCCCACAATCTATCACGTGTTTCCTTACTACTACTTTCAGGGCCTTTACTGGTCTCCCCCTTCCCTTAGTTTCTTGAACTTGCAATAGTTAAAACTTTGTAGGGGGTTATTTTTGACATTCTTTTGATGTGCCAAAAACACCATAAATGACATTCCTTAATTTCATCTTCTACTGGAACTACCCGTGATGCACAACCTTTCTGGTAACTCCAAATATCCATCTAAGTTGCACATCTCGATTGCATGTACCTTAGCTTCTTGTCATTTCCTTGTTGCCCAACATTTTGCTGCATGCGCCTTAGCAGAACAGTCGCCCCCTTTCTATAGAAGTGGCACAGGAGGATTGCACAATACTATACTATACTAGCTCATCTCCACTTTTTTAACCTCGTGTTGATACTATATGTGGTATCCAAGTCAGAAACTTCATTTTTATTCTATAGTTGCATAGATATCAAAACTAGTCATAGTTTTTTGACCTAGTGGGTTGACCAAATTTGGGGTTTTACCAGGTTGAGTTTGCTAGGAAACTCAAGAGGGTTAACCAGTGGGTCAGTAATTTAGTTTTTAATTATTTTCCTTATTAATATAAATATTTGGTAAATATAGTATTAAAAATTATGCAAAAATCTATGTAATTTATGCATGAAGGTTATTTCATATCTTTTTTAATTTTTTTTCAGCGAAGAGTGTTTTAACATGTACAAATTTACTTATGCGAGGCTGATGTATGATTTTCATTTTTTAATCAATGAATAAGAGAAAAATGCCTTGAGACAACCCGACCAACTCAATCAAACTAGGACGAGTCAAGCCAAGTCCTGAGTTGACCATGTGGTCAGCCAAGTTTCAATTAAACCTTGCTCTAATGTGGGGTTCAACTGTACCCAATCACCTAGGTTGTAACCAGTCTGAGTCAACTCGACTTGATTTCTAATCAACCCACCTGGTCGGTAAACTATGAAATTGGTCACATTGTGGTGCGAAGTAATTTACAATTTTAACCAACTCATCTTTTAATGCAGCTCCCTAGGGTTGGATTCAGCCCTAGGCCCAATTACGATCATCAACTGTGGGATTTTGATAATCAGCTTGCCAGATAATTTTTTTTTCAATGGTAAGAATCCAGCATTTATGCATGTAATATCAATTTTTTAAAAACCAAAGATAAACTACAAATATACCCTATATAACAAGTGAATACCAACCTTTGTCAAGAAGTTTTCTTCAGTTGTTTGTCAATGTGTATGCATTCAGCGACCAAGCTCAGCAGTCACCCAGTCACATGACTGATTGGATTTTGGAGTGCTCAATTCTATAAGAAGGTGCTATTGGTAGTTGGATTTTGTAGTCCTGTTCCTACAAGACTTTGCCATTGGGCTGAACATAGTGACTGGGTGCATTTTCAGATCTTGGGTTGGAGCTGATTGAACTGACTATACATAAATAACCAAGAGCTTTAATAGTTGATTGTGCCCTGTTTCTAAATGATATGATAAAATAGTTTTCAATTTGCATCTGAGTTTTTGGCCATCTTTCAGATACATAAAATTTGTATATGCCTGCGTGGTTTGAGGATCTGTAGCAGTTTTATTAAATGTTTTGTCTATCTTTGCGATACATAAAATTTGTATGTGCCTGTCTGTTTGTACGTACTGTTTGAAAATCTTTTTAGCAGTTATATTTAATGGTTAAGACTTTGATAATCTTCTATCCATATGTTTTTTTGATTCAGTCTTCGTAAAAAAAAAACAAAATTCATACTGCACAGGCTGTTCAGCTTTAGGAGTTCAATCACGGTTTTGTCAAATTAAGCACGATCCAGTAAGACCATGGTGCACGTGCAACAGTCATTCTAGAGGATGATCATAGCCATCTGATTAGTCATTTTCAAAGATAGTGGGTTATGAAGTTCTCATCTTGCTTGCCATATTAGCCCCTAAAATAATAGCAATGATCATCCAATCAGGGTGAAACTTCACCTACATGGCATCTATTATTTTCCTTTTATTCCCCAGTCCCTATGAATGGTGGCAGGCCCTGGTAGACTCCACAATACAGGCCACATCACATTGCGGCGCAGATTGATTTTACTGTTCCATCTTATTAGATTAGTTATATGATTAGTTTCCCCCCTATAATATACTTTTGCGTTTATGTTCCTCTAAAAGAGTTCATGTTCAGAGAATTTTTTTTATTTTTATTTTTTTTAAGCCTAATCATGGATTTGTTAGATATTATATCACAGCTGGAGCTTGGGAAGCCTGATGGGAGACATGTACCAGACAAACAAGTGAATGGAGTATTCTGGATTTTGCTTCTTAACGTTGGCATTTATGTGGCAGACCACTGGTTTCAGGTACTGTGATGTTCTTTTCATTTTTGTCTGTGTGTAATTGGTGAAAGTTATTCTGTTTTGAACACAAGCATGTTATTTACATTTTATAAAGAAATCTTGGATCAAAGAGCATTTACACAGGCTAAGTCCAGTGGGGCTCAGCAAAGTATTTTATGAATTGTTGTTTCTGCACTGCTGCTGCTGCTATTGGATAGGTTGTTGATTTCTCTCTGCTGCTTATTGTCCGCTAGATGGTAGTAGTCTTGATTGAACATTCAGTTGACTTGGCAATGATGTGAGGAGCATGCTAGTTAGACACCTCTCATGATGGAAGTAGGGCCTTGAATGAAACACCCAGAGGGTTGCACTGGTTTTGGCCTGTCTTGAATCAATTATTTAATGACAAATATGTCTGTAGTCAATTTAGGCTATTATTTTGTGAAACTTGTAGACGTGAATAGAGTGCCAAAAAGATCTCAATTTAATATTCAGAATTGCATACAGTGGACTGCAAATAATGGTTAGATCCTCAAATTCTCAATCGAGTCAACCGAGTCTCCTAATTGATTGAGCCTCCTTCTATAGTTGTATTTTAAGATAAATTTCAAGTATTCATTCATTGCCTTCTATTTTTTTTTTCTGTGATGGAAACTATTTAATTTATCAAAAGAAATCAGAGATACAAGGCCTTAAAAAAAGACAACAAAAACAAACGAGCCAGACTCTATGAAAATTGATCATGGCTCCAGCCTTTACTGAGTATTGTATATGTTTCTCTTACCTAAGAGAATGCTCTCCAAAAGCCTGAAGAGCAAGCAGTGTCCCCAGTCACCTGACACTCTGCATTTCCCAATTTATATTTTTTTGAGAAATCACAGATTTCCATACACCACCTCCATTCTCAACATACCTTACTTTCCTAGTAAAGCAGAATTTACCTTCTTTATTGACCAAATGTCGAGAACCCCTTCACGAACTGATTTCATGCTACTTTCCAGCCATTAAATAGTATTTCCGTTTTGTCTTCTGTATCATTCCAAGGAAACCTTGTCAAGTTTGTTCAATTCTTTTGGCAACATGGGTAGGACATTGGGATATGGATAAGAAATATAAGGCAAGATAGTGAGTGCAGACTTGATAAAAGTTATTCTTCCACCGAAAAAAGGATAGTGGCTTTTCTCATACATCGGTTTCCCATACATTTTTTTTTTTAAAATTCCCTCCATATTTTCAAGTTCAATCTTCATTCAGATTTTGACATCACTTTGGTCTATGGTTGAGTGAATCTCAGGTAAGCTATGGTGCAAGTGGTTAATCAGATGTTCTTTTGTATTTGGGGGGAAAACAAGTGCCTTTTTTTTTTTTTTTTTTTTTTTATGGCTGTTGCTCTTTACATGGCATTTGACTTCAGAATTATTTATGATTAAGTTTGACATGACTTCCTTCTACTTTTTCAGCTTCCAGTGATAAAAACATTGTATTTCTATCATGCCCGGCCTGCTTGGTACCAGTTTGTGACCTCAACATTTTGTCATGCTAATTGGTGAGGTCTTCTTGACTTGTAAGAGAATGTTATTGAAAGATACATACAATTGCTGCTTGCTATAATTTAACAGAATCACATGTATGTCTTTCACAGCTTACTACTTTTTGGCAACTCAGAAATGTAATAGGGAACATCTGCTGCCAATCCAGATTATCCCAGTTGTGGCCCCATTGTCAATATAGTCTTAGCCCAAAATCTATGTTTCTAGACAGACAATACTATCTGCATTTGTACTGTTAAACTCCCAGTTAACCACATGTAAGAAGGCTCTTTGACCAGTGCAATTTTCACATCATATTCCCTAAATGGAACTTACAATCTGGAATATCAGACTTGGCATGAAGGCACACCATGTATACAGTGGATGAGATGCCACAAAGTTGATCTGAGATAGGCACATTGGAGTGGATTGCATGATTATGTGTGAAAGCTTGTTTTAAACTTTGACAGTAGGATGATTAAGATTTACTTTCTTGTGAATAAACCTTTACAGGAACCATCTTTCCAGCAACCTATTCTTCTTGTACATATTTGGTAGGAGTTTTTTCTTCACTTTTTGCAATGATTTCTCCTTTCTAGACGACACTTGTGAAGTTATATGGATTCTAAAATTTTCTTCTCCAACAGGAAAACTTGTTGAAGAGGAGGAAGGAACCTTTGCTTTATGGACCTCTTATATTCTTACAGGTGCTGGGGCAAACCTGGTGTCATGGTTGGTTCTTCCAAGAAATGCAGTTTCTGTTGGTGCCTCGGGTGCAGTTTTTGGACTCTTTGCAATCAGTGTCCTTGTGAAGGTAGGATGATATTTTAGTTGAAAGGTATGTCTTTGAATAAGGTCACTTAACACAAGTATGCTTCATTATGTTCCTAGCAGATCCGTTGGGACTGGAGAAAAATCCTAGAAGTACTTATACTGGGCCAGTTTGTCATACAGAAGGTAAGACATTTATTTCTGTGAGAGCGGAATTAATGAATTATATATTCCGGAGATTGAGGATATCACCAGCCCTTTAGTCACTGCATGTGGTTTCCTTGGTTCTGTGTGTGCGTGCGTCCATGCGTGCACCCAAACAGATACACTATCAGTGCCTGACCTGAACTCAGCTTGAATACTTGAACCCATACACATGCCCATCGTAGACCCGAACACGTGCACATTCATTTTCATGTATAATGTCCACATTGTACCCTTTAACTAAGGAACAATTCTAACACTGTCTGCCATAGTTATTACGTTTACAATTATTCATTTAAGATTCTACTTAAAAAAGGTTAGAAACAGTATTTTCCTTCCCATTATTTGGACCCATGGGTATAACCCCATGGACCCAATCCCGGGCCTGCACTCGAATTGCGTCCAAATCCTGTTTCCATTTTTTACTTTTCTGGGTTGGGTCCTTCTGTTATTTGGGTATCCAGGGACCCATTTTTATTCCCTATTCAGTGATCAAGTCTGTAGACATGATGGTGACCCTGAGGGTAGTCTCTGTTGTCATACATGGTGGATATGGCATTTGCCCTAAAAATTGAATGTGGAGACTGGTAAGGCACCCCATGCTTAAGTGGTGGGGGGGACAACCAGCATTTTTATTTTCTATGCCAACTGTGGGCAGGCATTTTATTTATTTCATGCCCTTCCATTTGCAGGAGTTCAATTGAAAAATTAAAATTGGACGTTTTTTATGCATTGTTTTTTTATTGATCTGCTATGGCGAAAATATATTAACAGAAGAAGAAGATTACAACCAGCCAGCCCCAAAACAACACAAAATGGGGCTGCAATGGTATAAAAGAATTATACCAAGGACAAAAAAGAAAATTACAGAGTAAAAGCAACCAAGCTAGAAGACCCATTGACTTCTTGCTTAGCCAAAACTGTGAAACCCTTGGCCATCCGCCCAACATGTTGAAATTCCACTTGAATTGGCAACAACAAAGCTCTAATTTTGTTAAAATAGAACTAAAATCTTATCAACCGACGTCACCTAGTGGGTTACCCATTGGACTTGTCTTCACAATATGGACCACCATCAAGGACACCAAATCCTCCACAGACGTGGAGGACCCCTTGAATACTCCAATATTCCTCTTTTCCCAAATCGACTACAAAGTGGCAAATGCCATTAGTCTCCACATAATCTACGTGCACCCAGAAAAAATAAAATACCTCCTTGCTTCAATCATCATTGCACTAGAAGCCTACACCACAAGGAATTAGAAAACTCACAATGCAAGAACAAATGATCAACTGACTTCCCTTGCTTGTACATCAAGCACATATCAGAAATAGCCTTTGAAACCAAGCGTCTCCTCCTAAGATTGTCTACCATAGAAACCTTCCTTGAAACTGTAGGCCAACAAGAGAAGTATTGGCTTCAACTTTTGGTGTGCCCTTTTTTATTTGCATTGTCTTATCAGTCCATTCCCGCAGAAGTTCCTGATACTTGTCACCAACTTGCTTCGGGATATTTGACCAAAATTGAGACTTATGGAGCACAGATGTTGTAAGTGGTTTTAACCGGTTCCTAGTTCTTGGTTGTAGCTCAACTGGTTAGGGGCATGGGAGTCCCTGTGAGAGAGTCCTCCATGTAGCAAAAAAACAAGGTCTTTAAAATGATTTTTACTGAAGCCAGGTCATGGAACTGATGAATGCTGACACTTCAGATGGAGGATTTCCCAAAACTCTCCTAGGTTGGTAGATTGGAACTTTCTGGCTATCCATTATTTGACTTTTGTTTGGACAGTAGTAGTGTTTTCTTCATATCCATCCATCCATAGGTCACTGATTGAAGGGTTAGGATGCTAGAGCCTAGAGGCCCTAATAATTCTATTTGTTTTTTCTTTTTACTTTGTTAGTCATAATAAAGTGGTCCTGATGTTCTCCCATAATGGGAGTGTGCCTTACCATTTAGCTAAACACTGGTTCAGCAGCTAATTCATCTATTTTTATGGCCTTGTTACATCCTGATAATTGTCAATAGATAAATGCATATACTTAGTATTGCAATCATTTACAGATACATCTGTATTTTTATAGCCTTTCACATATTTACTTTTTGATTAGAATGTATGTACTTCAACTACTGGTAAACAGAAATTTGTTTTTAGATATATTCATCTCCAAGTCCTCCTCGCGCCAACTACTTTTTCATATTTGAATGTCATCAGATTGTAGTGTGTATTGGTTGATGTGATAACAATGCTTAGTTTATGTTGCCTTGTTATGTGCCCAATTTGCAATTGATTTGTATACAAAATGGATTGGTATCCATTCCGCTCCTTGTTTTCGCATTAGGAGAGGCAGTGATTTGACTTTCTGATTTTTATACTTTTGATACACACACATATATAATTATATATATATGTGTGCGCGCGCGCGCCTGCACGAATTGATAATTACATGAGAAAGAAGAGAAAAACAGTTCCTCTTCAATAGGGATTTTCAATTTCCAATCGGCATCAAATAAATAGAAAATGGGTAACCACCATTCTAACAAAATATTCAAACCACTTTTAATGTGGGTGCACCCATCTGCACCTTTCTTCATTCTTTCTATTACACATGTTCATTACTTGTTGCTACAATTTAGGTGATGGAAGCAGCACAAGCTTCGGCGGGGTTGTCTGGCTCATTCAACAAAGGCTATTACTTGCAGAATATTAATCACATTGCACATCTCTCTGGTGCTTTGGTTGGCGTTGCTCTTGTATTGCTTATCAGTACAATACCTTCTCTACCTTCAGATCATGACGTCCGAGTAAAAAAGGAGGATAAATGAATTTGAGATTTGAACTAGCACTGCCCAATGAGTTCTTTCTCAAATTTTAGAGGGCTTACAATTTCATTACAACAAAATGAATTTTTTTTTATCAACTCACAAAATGGGTAGAATTATTGGATGGACCAGTTCATTATGACAAATATAGGAGATTGCATTCTTTCATCGTGTTTTCCTCTATCAATCTATCATCTTTAACACTATTAAGCTCTTGATGAAAGCTCTTGACAAATATGATCTTCTCAGCAGCAACAGTAGATCCTCCTACCTTGGAATGACTTGATTTCTATCTGAGTTTGACATATGCTAATTTTTCATTATAATTCTGCATGTGATAGCTACCTAATTGTACTCAAAACTCTCTTCACCATGGAGTAGCTGTCTTATCTTTTGATACTACTAACCATGGGCATGCACTTACATGCTTATTATTGATCACTGTTTGATTGTGGCTACATACCTGCCTGGGTGTTGGTTTGTTGGCTTAAGGTGTGGGTTTTACCTGGTGGTGTGGGATTAGTCGCGTTGGGTCAAATACCATGGGGATACCCTCGTCAAAAAAAAAGAAAAAGTAAAGAAAAGAAAAAAAAAAGAGAGAGTTGTGGCTACATGCCATCCTTGTAGGTACCATTATATGCAATGCAGAAAACCTTAGGGCTTGCATTTAGATGTGGTTAAAAGGTAAGGAAGAAACCTATTTGGGTGGCCCAATTGCAGTTCTTCCAAAATGGTGAAGTGGGTTTATACTTTCTACCCAAAAACTATATGAGTACAAAATCCACCATTGCAATTGATTTTTCGAAAAAAGTGTTAATAGTCCTTTACGAAGGGGTTTTCTAACCATATTTTCTCCAGTATATACCGAACAGGACACAAGTCTGGAGTCTGCTCTGTGGGATTTCTTTACCTGAAGGGAATTCACACTTCACTTTCACCACATAAAAAAGGCCCTTGGAAGGCTATATGGTTGTTGCATGAGAGTCATGCCAGTCATTCTAGTTATCCATATGGAATATAGAATCAGATCATTGGTTACTGTATATTAGTGTTTCTCCAACTTTCACAGCAATTGAACGTAGTCCCCTCTTCAGATTGATCACATGTAAAACATGTCCACTGAAACATTAAAAATTACAAGGGAGTGAAATCACATTATCTGTTGGTACTGTATGCACTATTTCATCCAACCGTCAATGTCACACTAATCAAAGTAACATATGGGCGCACTCTGATCACTCTAGGCCGAATTAATCTAATGATTTAATTTAAAGTGGGTCATTTCCCAGAGAAAGGACTAACAAAAGGGAAACATTGCTACCAACAATGAAATATCAGTGTTACCCAATGAAACAATGACCATCAAGATCACATTGTGATAAGCCCTCCAACCAAAAGTGGTTAGCCACAAAATCCATTTTTCAGCCAGCATTGTCTGAAGCTTCAATGCTGTTCATTTCATTTCATTATACTAAATAAACAGATGAAATGCTTTGATGATCAGCTGATCTACTGAACAGCTGAAATTACCATGTAGTCCAATTTTGATTGCATATTGGAACCGACAATAGATATTGGCAAGTAGTTGGATCTCAACCTTGTCCCTGGACAGCAAAGTGAGTGCTACTATATACCAAAGTAGACTAAAAATTCTCTTCACCATGTGTTTTATGAATGATTTTATTTCCATGTTTACTAAGGATTTAACTTATGTAAGACATTCCAAGGGGACAATAAAATGAGATATCCCCATCATCATCACCATCAAAGTTTTGATCCAATCATGTTGAGGTCAATTACATGAATTCTATTTCTTTCTCAAAATTTATGTTGGATTTGTTGTTACTGAAGTTTTATGCGGAGCCCTGCTACATGGACTAACTCATGGACAGAACCATGGACTAACTCCATGAGTTAGTCCATGTAGAATTTCTGTTTTATGCGGCTCATTAAGGAGTATATGAAGAAAGGGACAATCCACTACCATCAAATAAGCACAATCGGACAAGAGACTAATCCGAAGGTGTTGAATGTGCTAAAGCCATGAAAGTGGCCAATAAAGTGAAAAAACCCTCAAAGTAGTCCCTACATTATGACCTAATAGCAGAAGCGGGCTCAATGGATCATTAATATGAAAAAAGAGGCAATATATTTGGTGTTATGATATGGCATCGTTCTCTTATATGAATTTTAACCATCCATCCATTCTCCATCAAATGAGTTTCATTGGTAATTTTAAAATACTAAACAATAACATTCTATTCCCCACCCCACGTAAGAGATCAATCATATTTCCCATATTTACCTTCATTTTTCTCTTCAAAAGTAGGGAACAAATTCAACCCTTCTTTCCTTTCAATGCTGCCATTACTTAAATAATAAATGGGCTCCACAGGGTCCTCTCTACCCATTTTCATCATTTACAATAAAAATCATTCCCACCAAGTGTTCTAACTTCTAAGAAAAACTTAAAAGAAAGTAAAAGTCCTAATTATTATTAGGACAAAGTAACCCCCAAAATCCTATCACATTCACCCTACAAAAAGCTTAACCCCCCATCATCCTTAGAAAAATAAAAAATAAAAAAGAAGAGCATTGAGAAAATTAAAGATAATGCCAAATCCACCTTTCAACATCAATACCCTAGGAAGATGAAGATGAAGATGAAAGTGGCTTGGAAGTGAATTTTCTCCCATAAAAGTCACATAAGAGGGAGTAGAATTTTCAATCCCCACCATCCAAAAAGCACAGAACCCCTTGAATTAAGGTGTCCTCCTAAAACCCCACACAGCTTTCATGTGAGAATTTTGTAGGAGAAAATCTCCCCTACTTGCAGTAGCGGGGTTAAGGTCGACTGAAGTCCAATCACAACATTATAAGTTAGAGAGGACAAGCAAGGTTGGAGATTATGATGGTTAGATTTTGTTTGTGTTTATAGATGCATTTGTGTAACAAGATAAACTCGTGATAAAAGATAATTATTTTTAACAAATTATAAGAAAAAAAAGAAAAAACAAGTTAGTTTTCCTCGATAAAAATGATCTTGATCTTATGTTAAGGTTAGGAATATAAATTTCATTCTCTCCCGGTCTAAATGGAAACCCATAGAAAGCGGAATCCTCTTTCTTTGCCAACACCCCCAAATGTGTTTGAAACTAAAATTAATGACAAGTAGCTCTTTGAAAGTCAATAATCAATAACCAATTGATATAATCATTCCAGACCTCTTTTCTAATATTAAGCTATAGTTTGGGGAGTAATTTTGAAATTTTCTGAAAAAAAAAAGCATATTTATTTCATTCATGTCAAACACCAAAGAACTCTTTATTAATCAATTCATTTGGAAAAACTGAAGGTGGTTAGAAAAGAGAGGTCAGGAGGAAGATGCCTCTTAGATGCAGCACTCTAAACCAATTTTCTACTCTGTGTTTTGGAAATGGAGTAACCCACCAAGCATCCAACCCATCAATCCTCATCTAATACAATAGATAGAATATTCTCTCTCAATCTCCTCTTCCTTAAAAGTCTCATTTTCTTACCATCACAATCATTTTCAAAATCTTTGATGAATGATGCTGAATGCATGGAAATGGTATCAGAGGTGCCTGGCCCTTCATCCGGTCAAGACCCAGATCATCAGCTCTGGATTTCTTTGGGGAGTGGGAGATGTTGCTGCTCAAGCCATCACCCATTCCACCCTCAACAAACACAACCTTCATAACCCCACAGTAAGTATTGTCGATATCTGCTTCGGTTTTTTTTTTTTTATGTGTAATTGCGATTGGGTTTGAATATTTTGGTAGGATGATTGGGTATCTGTTTGGTTTTGCATTTGGGGTGGCATGATTTTTTTCTTCTTGATTTCCCCCAATTCTTTCTGATGGAAAACCGTCCATTTTGCTGCGATTTTTGATTTGGGGCACATGCAAATCCTTCATTGAGAAATGGGTATCTGGCTTTTCCTCTTGCTGATTGTAGTTTTCTCTTTTCTTCAGGTACTGGGTATCTGATTTCAGGCCTGTTTTTTATGTTTCATTTTTTGTGGGTGCCCTATATTTCTTTTTCCTCCCTTTTTTCCTTTTCTTTTAAATATACCCTTCTTTTGTATATACCCTCCTAACCTCATTTGCACCTTTCTTCTCATTCCTTGCATCTTAATAATTTATGCTTGTTCTATATTCTTGAACCTGTTTTATATATGTAGAGAGAGGAAGCCATTCCAAGCTTAGGAATGGATGGGTCATCCCTCAAGGGGACTTTGTATTTGTTTCATCTTGGCATGCGTATGAATGTTTTCTTTCAGGCTTCAGTGCTTATCCTAATCTCTTTTATTAACTTTATAGTGTTACTTGAGCTTTCAGCTGATTTGGATGCCACATTCAGTGCATTTTTTTCGTGAACCGATCTGTATATTTAGCACAGTAGATTTTATGGATTCCCGGAATTTGATTTTGTGAAATCATCATATTTGTGTCTTGTGAGTCATACTATTAATCATGCTTATGAGATTGCCAACTTGATTCTGGTTGTTGCCCATACAAGTGAAGGTTTCTTTGCAGCAAACTTATGCATCAACTAAAATGATTCCAATTTCTTATTCTCCTGTACTAACTAGATTCTTTTCGTATGTCCATTTCCATTTAAGAGCATTGTCATTATCTGAAAGTTACATATGGGCCTTGTTCCAGTATGCACTGTCTGTTCTGGAGCAGGAAAGGGTTCACAAGGTCTGTGCTAACTATAGGGGCCATATAATCATTCTAACCCTAGATTTAAGGCCCTCAAGTGCTAAGGATTTTCATCATTTTGACATGCTCTCAAGGATGATGTTTTCTTGTCCAGAATGGCCTGGCTGTTTTGGATAATCCCTGTATTGCACATATCTCAATACTGTTTATCATGTAAGATTCTTGCTCTAAAAGGCATTGTAGGCCTATTGCCTTATTTGTCCACATCTCCATTCTAAGAGATTGTTACCATTGTTCTATATTTAGCTTTTAGCTTTTACCAATTGAATGTTTTTTAATTTTTAATAAACTTTTTGTTTCTTGCCTTTCAAGATTTACTGTTTACTTTTGATGTTTTCTTGTTAGATAGATTTTTGTCAACTTGTCTCATGAGTAGAACATATTATCTTGGCCAGAAATTTATGGAATAAGGCTAAAATGATGATGATGTTCTCATGGAAACAAGTTTATTTATATGAGCTTTTGGGAATGTCATGCGTCCATTTGGCCTTGTATGTTATTCTAGATTTGAAGCAGAATATCATCAAGGAATTTGGCCACTTCTTTCTGATTGATTGATTACATCTTTTAGATGGTATGCTTGCTTGAATAAATCTTGATTCTCACTGTTTAGTTATATTTCTTATTGGCACACTTCTTCTAAATCAGTTACAGGGCATTGTATTATGTAGTGCATCATGAATTATCCAACACAGAAGTGGTTTTCTTCTATATTTCTGCACTTCCTTTTTCAAATTTGTTATCATTTGCTGAGAATTTAGCAAAAAAATAAAAAATAAAAAATTCATCACTTCATCCAACTAACCAAATGCGAAAGCATGGGAAGTGGAGAATGGTTGTACAGTTTTTAAAATGAGATACTGCATGTTATTTTTCATTTTTATTTTTTGATTGGAAATGAAAAACTATACTGAAAAAAGGAGAAAGATTACAGCCAGTCTTGTGGTCTTTGTTTTTTCCCTTCTCTTTTCGTTTTGGCTTTTCGGTATACCTCTCTTTTACTGTTAGGTCTTTTCATCTATTGAATGTTAACATTAAAAAAAAAAGAAAAAAGAAAGAAAGAAAAGAAAAGATTATGGCCAGCCACAGAGCACCCTATCATGAAGATAGAAGAACAAACAATGCTACAAAAGGAACGCACCAAAGAAATACAGAAGACAAAAATTACAATGTGAAAGCAAGGAAAACAGAAGTCCTATCCACCCCTTGTTTCGCCAGGGAATCTGTGAAACTATTAGCAGACTGCACTGCATGCATGTTCAATTGAACCATGAATGAAATCTTATGATTTAATTGATCCCATATTGCTGTGATTCAAACTGTTCAGATGATGGGCATGGACAATTGTGGATGAAAGTTCATCAGAAACTTCTCCGTTTAGATGGTCTTGACTATTTTACATTGCCCTTGTTAGATGTGGAACTATGTTGGGGTTAGCTACATGTTGGCCATCAACCTGCAGTGGGGAGTTAGTAAGCAGTGGTACATCCCAAAAATGGCTTCGTTAAAATGAATGTTTAGATTCCTGGAAGGTGGGCCCTCCTGTGATGTTGTTGTGCAAAGAAGAAAACACATTTCTTTTGGTCAAACATTATATCAACAAAACCTTATGCCATCTGCTTGTGTTCAATTTTATGAGTTTTACTTCTCTATTCATCTGTGTTTAGGGCTAAATTCTCCGTGCAGGAAAATATAAGGGTTTATATGGTATTTGCATCATTCTTAGGGCCAGTGTGTAATTTCATTAATATGGAGGGTCCTATATGTAATATTGAGAAAGTATTTCAATAACATAGAAGGGGATACAGTCGACCAACCCTAGGTATGACCGTATCTTTTCCTCTTCTATTCTTCTCCTTTTTTCTCTTCTCTTCTTCATTAAATTTGAAGTCAACTAATAACACTTTGAAAAACTACTCTCTGTTTCCTCAGGAATTTAACTCGTTACCAATTCATTCCCATTGTTGGTTGTTTGTTGAAGATACAATGAAAAACAAAGGCTTACAATGTGTCCTCGTGGTCTGAGAAATCTAAAATTTCTAACATGGATGACAGGAATGAGAAGCAAGAAGAAGATAATATTTTATAGAAGAATCTAAGAGAGATAAAGACTTGGTAGGAACTTGGTGCAGCAAGGCCATATAGGTTGGCAAGTGCTAGGGGTCAAGTAGAAAAGTAAATGAGAAAGGGAAGAAGAAGAAATCAGAAGATTGGTAAGTATTATAAATTTTAATAGACTTGCAAGGAATTTGGGAAAGTAAAATAGCTATAGGGAAGCTGTTAAATTGGGAAGTGAATGGTCTGGGAAAGAAGGATAGGAATTTCTCAATGAGAAAGATGGCAATATATGAGAAATTGGATTTAATATTCACATGAGAGGCAAAGTTAATGCTAAATGGCTGTATGGTAGATGAAATTAAGGATGGGAGATATTTTTGGTGGTACTGCCTTCAAGTTATTTCTTATCAATGTTGGGTGATGATTCACAGAAATTGGGGGATGAATATTAGGAGCAATAGCCATTGTCCATTAAATCTAAAAACAATGGATGATATTTTTATGTGGGTGGCTATTAATGTGATCCCAAAGAAGGCATTGGATTTGGAATGATGAAAATTTTCAGATGAATTAAATGTGAATAGTGTATAGGATGAAAGCTAATGAAGTCCACTTTCAGGATGCGAAAAGAGCTAAGGATGATGAATAAATGCAATAATGGAAAGTTTTCTAGCCTAACTCAAGTTGATAGGATTGGACTTTAATGATGATAGAAAGTTGCTTGGATTTCAGAACTTAAATCGAATTGATCGATATGATCCTTAATGGCGATTAATTTAAAAGCATCAATACCCACGGTACAGGTTGGTACCAGTAGGATATCGAAATACCTTGCCATTTTCAATCAATACCTAGTGCATATCAGCTGATATTTGGGACCATGATTATTGCATAAATGGAGGGAAAGAGGCGCGGTCTGGCGATTGCTTATTGATGTCTTTCCCTTCCTTTGGTCTAAATGTCTTTTTTTTTTGACTGGTTGATTGTTGGAAGGTTGGCTTCCGATGGTTACCGTGGTGATCAACTATTCCCATTTTTGTGTACTAGTTAAGTGTGTAGGACTGAGGCCCCTCTGTTGGTGTTAGCTTTTTGTTGGACCATGGTGTTTGATAAAAGTTCTACTCTGAATTATCTATGAACCTATGCCTTTTTTTTTAACTGTAACTGTAACTGTAACTGCAAGCGTCTTATTTTTAATGATTTTATTTTATTCTTGTGGGGTGTGGAGGATGTTCATCACCTTCTCATAAACTGTTCATCACAAAATCGGATTGAGATTACTTCCTTGGTTTATTTGGAGTAGGCTTGGTTATGCCATAAGCGGTGAAATTACTGCTAAAGAGTTGCAGCTTTGGTTCTTATTCTTGCTGCAGTTCCATTTTATGGGGAGTTGATAGAGAGCGGAGTTGTCACACACCATAAAAGAGGTCTTCCAACTTTTGGAGTCATTACCAGAGTGGTTTCTCATGGAAATTTCGCACAAGCATGATTGCCTATTCAACTCACATGAGAGAGAATCCATAAAAGAGGAAATTTCATTCAATTGCGCGAAAATAAAAGTTTAGTTATTTATATAGAACACTTATATATATGCTGTGTGTATGCACACACTACTATTACAAACTTTTAAAAGGACTAAAATTCATAACTAGATTTCACCATTTGGTAAATGGGCTATAACTTCTCCAAATCATGCTAAAATCATGTGATCTAGGGCTTTCTGAATAGGTAACTGAACAATCCATCAAACACCTAATTTCATGTAATTTAGTTATCATTTAATTCATGAAATCTGCCCATGGAGAAAAGAGACAAGTTTTGACTCTCGAGACCCCTACCATGAATCAAATAAAAATAGAACTTCTAGTCTACCTTGGTTGATATTTGATTGGCAAGTCAATTTATGAACTAAGCTTTGCATAATTCAGATTTTAATTGATTTGCCGGCTCCTCTCTGAATCTGGATTCTGGACCATGTGTGATGGCCCATTATGTGAGACATATATAGTCCTGGGCCTGCGTCTTGAGTCAAATTTGAGTTACCTGGGTCTTGGACTGGATCAAGTTTACTGGCATTTCAGCTTCATATTTGTGGAGATGTTGGATGAAATGATGCTTTAGACTATATATTTCTTGTGGAGTTAGGTGCCTTTTTAGGCTCTTTGACTCATTTTTTCTCTCTTTTTTTAAATTTCTTTTTCTTTAAATAAAGTTAATATGCCTTAGTAATGAAGTTAGAATGTATAATGGCATGGCATGACTTGCTTAAATGGAACTTTTGACATGCATGTTTGGGAAATGGGATTTTGAGAGTGGAGAAAATGGATATCAGGATTATCTCTGATTTGTTTTTCTTGGTGCTGTTGTGTGGGTCACCTTCAGAATTACTTACCCCTTCCAGAGGATTGCGCTAAGATGCCCATTTTTTGTGTACTTTGTTGCGTTAAGTCTTGAGAAAAATGGGACCATAACAAGGTTTCAAGTATGTTAACTGTGATAACATGGAATTACGGAAGGTAGTGAAGGGTATTCTGAGATGCTTTGAAGCAATATCAAGAGTTAGTGCAAGTTTGGGAAGGGGTTACAGTAGGGGTAAGTGTGGTAGAAGAATCATAAGGCTCTTAGCATAGTTTGGGAATTGCAAGGTGGTTTTCAATGACGATGCACTTAGTGCTACCAATTAGAGCACACATATAAATCAAAGCTCTAAGGGTTCCAGTGGCAATGAGGTTTGAGAATAAGCTGCAAGTTGTAAGAGGAATTGTTTATCTCAAAGGGGGACTGTTGCATTAATCAAGGCAACACTTGAAAAGTGTCCAGCTTACTACCTCCCTCCTTCAATAATTTGGAATCAGTGGCACACAAATTGGAAAAGCTCCTATAGATCCTTCTGTTCTGATGAGAAAATGAAGCAGCCATTACTTCTACATAGCATGATTTGTTTTTCTTGGAATGTGATGGAAGAAGTTTCAAATTGGAAAACCGTAGCCTTCATATAAAACCCAAGTCTCACAAGCCTGGACCCTCTCAGGACAATGCTTTTTCTTGAATTCTCCATTGACAAGGCAGTTAAAGAATGGTTTTGTGAAGAGCTTACCTACTTATCTTGTTTATTGTCTTGTTTTACACTTTCAGTTGTTCCCACTGGGCACTGGCTGCAAAAGGCCACTGTAGCTCCCCTCTTGTCATCCTTAATCATCAATTCTGCCATTCTTGAAAACCCTAGATTTCCAACTGAGCACCCATCAATATTTGGTTTCCAGGTCCCTTGTGAAGGACACGTCCAAATATCAACATTCTTTACTACCAAATATGGACACCTAGTTGAATTGTGATGGATTTATTCCTTTGGCTCCAAGGCCCAAGGTATTAGCCAAAACATTATCTTTGAAGTAGTAACATTTGGAAAAAGGCAATGTTCCTTTAAAGATTCTTTCACTTCTTTCCTTTATCATGCAAGCTGGAAATGGAAATATTCTTTAATGTTGCAGCTGGGTAGTTGGTAGGGCCATTAATAGGAAAAGCAGCAGCATATTCAATGTATTGATTATGCCGTAATTCGGCTCCATTTCTTGAATGTGAGCTGCTTCATGTTTTAAGATTGTTTTATTTGTAAAAAGAGTTCCGTGATTGATAAAATGGTGATAATCTTTCTTGTTTAGGATGGAGTTGAAGAGTTCAAGATCAATTGGAAAAGGGTAGCTGTCACAAGCATGTTTGGGTTTGGATTTGTTGGACCTGTCGGCCATTTCTGGTTAGTGTTTCTACCCTAGTAGTGGGATATGCATAAAGATATGCTCTTACGTTATTTAATGCTCTTGCATTATACATGCACATGATCAAACACTGATGTCTTATGTGATAATTGCAAAATTTTGTTGGATGTAATATGAGTTTCTGTTTTGACATCTTATAGGTATGAAGGGTTGGATCGTTTTGTAAGACTCCGTCTTCAGCTGCAGCCCAAATCACTGCGGTTCGTAGGTGCCAAAGTGGCCACCGATGCGCTTGTTTTTGGGCCCTTGGACTTGGTTATGTTTTTCACATACATGGGGCTTTCCTCAGGGAAAAGTGTGTCCCAGGTGAAGGATGACGTGAAGAGGGATTTCATCCCGGCCTTCGTTTTAGGGGGAGGGGTGTGGCCCATCGTCCAGGTCGCTAATTTTAAATTTGTACCGGTGCGGTATCAACTACTCTATGTAAATATATTTTGCTTGCTGGACAGTGCCTTCTTGTCCTGGCTTGAGCAGCAGCAGGATGCTCCTTGGAAGAAGTGGTTTGCGTCTTTCCTGGGTTTGGAAGAGAAAGAAAGGCAGGGCTGACTATTGAAATCCCCATCAAACCAATCATTTGTATTTCTTACAGCCGCATCACCCTTTCATATATTTTTCCTCTTTCCGGCCGCCTGATTGGTTCAAATTGTTGTGGTCAGATATTCATGTATATATCATATGCAAAAGGAAATCTTGGAAGACACTGAAATCCCTACATGGGATTTAAATTGTCCTTTGTTTCAATAAATTCAACAATTTGACTTTTGAAGAGCAGAAGTTTTTACTGGTTAACAGAAAAGAGCAGCAAAAAAAGAATCTCAACATTTTAGCAATCCAGATTGTTGCATTTCATTTCTTTTCCTTTTATCAATGTCGGCTTGAATGAGAGAGAAATGAATACCCTTTTACTAGTGAGGCAGCAATGATGGAGGAAACTAGAAGACTTGTATGTAAAGCCCTAGACCTTGCATGCACAGTTTTTCCTTCGGGTAACTTGCTCTTGCCTCTGGTTCTCTCTGTGTCATCAGTCATCACAGTAGTACTGTGCTTGCCCATTGTATGGTATAAAAGATGGCTGCATTTAAACAGGCGCACGTAAGTAAGTCCCTTGCTTTTTTTTTTTTTTTTGGTGTCCATTACTAGAGCTGGAGATGCCTGTGAGTGAGGTGAAGGCTATCAAGGGAGGAAGGATCAAATCGAGAATAAAATTAAAGAGGAGGGGTGTGGAGTAAAAAAGCACAGAAACAAAATTCCACCCTCCCCCAATTTATTTAAGTTGGGGAGAGTAAAATAAATTAGCAACTCCACTTTATGTCAATCCCCTTTTCCTTTTTCATCAATTTTACTCTCTGTTTTTCTTTCTTTCAACTCTTAAATCACATCAATTAATAAACTAAAAAAGAGAAAGAACAAGTGATTTAATGCACTAAAAAACCAGATAAGTACCGAAGTACTAAAGGCACGTTCAGTTATTGGGTGGGGATTCCTTGTAGAGTGTGGATACAGATGAAAGCTAAGTTTTAATTAGAGAATTGATAAATGCACTCCCTTTCCCTCCCCCCTTTTGATGCAGGCACTCCCCATCAAAAAGCGGGGAGCTAGGGAGTGCCAATATCAATGGCCTTTAATTAAGAGTGTCATGTACGCCCGTGCATTTTCACAGGCTGTGCCGTGCCCGAGACCTAGCTAGCCGGGGGTTGGCCCAGAGGCACGCCCCAGTCGAGCCGTGCGGGGCCTGCGGGCTGGTCTGGGATATAGTGGTGAATGATATGCAAGGCTCAAGAGTCAAGAGTCGAGAGAGAGAGAGAGTTGTACTTCCGAGTCGGAAATGGAAAGATGGTGAAGGTGTTGATTGGATTCCGATTCTTTGAATCTTGAGGCTAGCAGGTAAGGATGAAGGATGGTGATAGTGATGGTGGAGGTAACTTTTGGTGAAAGGTTGCTGGTGTACTAGTGGGCTGTCGTTTGGCAATGAGCAGGGTGTGGTTCTTGTTGGACGGATTGGATGGGTTCATGTGCAGTGTGATGGAGAGATATGGGATGTGGGATGCAGTTAGATGGGTAGGCTATTTTTGTGGTTGGGGAAGAAAGTGAATACTTACTGGTAATGTATGTGGGTGTGTAGTTAATGAGATCGACCGTGTTGAGATTGGCGTTGCCCCATTTGGTTGGGGGATAGACAGATGTAGACAAGGTGAGTGAGGTTGATGGTGTTGATTCTGTGGAAATTTTTGTTGGGTTAAGCCCATAAATTGTCTGGGAGATGTTAGTATTGTGTTTGGCTAGGTGGATTAAGTTGTAACTTGCAAGGTTGGGCTCATGTAAGGATGTAAATGAGTAATTGATTCTTTGATTAGTCGGAAGTTTCGACCCGTTAAAAACCGAGTTTGAGTTCTTATTTAGGTCCGTTAAGTAGATGTGTCCGTATCTGGGACCCAAGACCTAAAAGGGTCCAGATTCGATTTCACCTTGGTTCCGACCTGTGGACCTTAGGACCCGACATATTATCACAATTGTTTAGAATCTCTCCTAAAAGGAGTAACGAGCTGAGCCGGTTCTTTACATGATATTATCCGCTCTGGCCCACATGCATTACAGTTTTATTTTTGGTAGGCCTCAACCCACCAAAAGGCCTCTTGTGGAGTTAAGGACCAGGTTACACATATATAGCCAAAATCTAGACTAGCGCCGGGCCGGGCATTCTATCATTTTTGGGCTTCCTATTTACTTGCTTGGATAAAACTGTCATTATATTACATGTATTAATCATTCGGGTTGGGCTGAGCAGCCGGGCTTCAGTCTTTTATTCACTTAATCCAAGCACAGCACACATATATTTAATGGGCAAAAAATTTATATGCAGGCCCAGCCCAAAGTGGGCTCCCCCAGGTGGGGCTCCATCTTGCCGGTCCAATTGGGTTATGGAACAGTGAATTGGTGGGGAAATGCATTGTTTGAATAGTAGGCCCACCAAATGGCAATCCAATGGGATCAAATACATAGGGCTAGTGTGGTTAGGAAGTCCAATTTAAACCTGAGGTCCTGCCTTCGAATCCTTTTAAAGCCTTAACCGATACATAGGACTAGTGAGTAGGTTTATCAATAATCACCCGAAAGAGGGTCCGCGGGTTCCTATGTTAAAAAAAAAAAAAAAAAAAAAAAAAAAAAAAAAAAAAAAAACTCAATACAAATGGAGACGGTGACCGTGAATGGACCACTTTGGGTCCGCCACATCAATATGGGCTGCCCACGGTGACGTGACGGATCCAGAGTGGTCCACTTACACCTTGAGATTTTACCTCACAGGATCCTGGCTGAAAGATTGAATAATAATAAATAAAAAAAACCAACTAAGTTCAATGGTGAGAACAGGATGTGCATCAATTTGGGTGTGATTGCAATTCACAGGGGTAACAATCATAATGTGAATAGAGATCACAGGTGGGCCCCACTTTCCACACAAACAGTTCCGCAGAAAACTCTCTTTGTGATATGAACGATGGCAACGTAAAATCATCTTGTAACCAAACAGTTAGAGGACATTTCGCTTCTTGAAAGTATCAGACAGATTATATATAAATTCACGGCAGATTACAAACCATGAAACAAGAAAAGAATCTCAGAATCTTCTCGATAACTTTACATCTTCGTGGACGTTAAATAACAGACTTTCTCTAGTTTTCTCAGAGGAGAAGTCTTGCAGAGAACTGAGACAGTTTCTTCCAACTGTTTTGGATATTTGGTGGATATTACGAAGTGGGCTGGTTGAGATTTCTATGATTGAGGTCTGGAATCTGATAACTTGCTCGAGTTTATCTCTGGAGTTCTGTATGAAACTGCAATAAACGTCTGTTTTTAGAGATTTCATGCATTCATGGATTATTGGTGTTTGGTCCAGGATTCGTTTAATGGGGAGATTCCATTCATGGGTTTTGTAGAGAATTGAATTTGGGGTGTGGGTTTTGAAGCTGAAGAGATTTTCTTGCTTTTGAAGTGTTATTTTTCTCATTTGAGTTTGAAGAGAATGATGACTCAGTTGAGTTATTGGATTTGCAGAAATTGTGAAAGTTGAGATTTGGGTCTTCTAGAGAATCGGATTCTTGCTTCTTTCATTCGTTTGTTTTTGATATTCCCCTTATTGGATTCTTGGATAAGTGTTTTGGAGTTGCAGCAACTACTACTGGTTTTGAGTTGAAAATATTGTTTCATTTCTGAGCCCTCTTTTGCCATTTTTCATTTGTAATGCACTTCCCTGTTGGTGGTGGAAAAATGACACAAAGACAAGAACAGGGCTCTTTTTCAGTGAGTGAGGATTTGCAGGAAAATGTCCATACCTCATTTAGAACTTCGCAATCAGAGAAGTGGATTTTGGTGATGCAAGATGTTCTTTGGGTTGCTTCTATTGCATTCATCGTCTACATGGGGGACTGGAATTCCAATCTTATGCATGTATTGTGGAAGGATGAGAGGATTAAGAGGTAAAGGGTTTCCCCGAATTTATGTCAGTAGCCATTCCATTCTGTTTTATCTCTGTTTAAATGTTCAGAACTTTCAAAATCTCAGAGCCTTTTTTCCCCCTAAATCTTGATGGTGATGATGGATTCTTCAAATAACTACCCAACTGTTTGAAAAAATGATGAAGAAATATGCTTCCTAGTTTTCTTTTCCCTTGTTAGTTTTTTGGTTGCTTTCTTTTGTGGGAATATTTTCAGTAATGAAGAATGACAGCGTATTTGAATGCTGAGTTTTGATATTTAAAGATCAACCATTTTCTGTTTTGAGATAATTTTGATTAAAGAGCAACAATCTGCTGCACCTTGATAACCACAAAGTGTAGTGTACACGTCGACATTGGAGTCCACTTTTGACGAATCCTAATGAGATGAATTCCTCTCGTAGTGAATCGGACATGCCCAAATATCAATATTATCCATTCATTGAAAAAGTGCAGACGATATGATTAGATGAACAAATTAATCACTTCATCTGCATTGATTCAATCCAACTTTGCGGTGTATGTGTATACATGGGATCATTCTTGATTAAAATACTCTAGAATCTTACTTCTTTTGCTGTGAATTTCTATAGTATTAAATTGATAATAAAATATCAGCATTGTTAGTAATTTCTTTCAGACTTTAATGTAATTTATTGAACAAACATTGTGGATATGTTAGGGTTATTGTCAGTGTCCCAATATTTTTTTTCTTATATATAAATTGAAAAAATTTCAACAAGTTTTATTTATGCCTCTTAAATTTTGGAATCTTTTTCTTTATAATCTGTTCTATTATATTTTGTTTCTGAAAAAAACTGCTCTTGTGCAAGAGTCTTCCCACCATTTTGTGGGCCTCATCTCAGATTACATACACTGTAGCATAGGTAATGCGTGGATGTGTTGGAATATATAAACATAGATTCTGAACATGTTTTTGGTGAATGGCTACTTCTTGTCCAACATACTTCTTTTCTCTCTTCCACCCATGTTATCCTTTTTTTTTTTAAAGAATATGTTGAGCTTATCAAATTCATTGGAATTTGGAACTGTTTTTATGCATGCTTTTCTTTGGAAGAAGTAAAATTTTGGGGTTCGAAAACTCACAATTGGGAGAACCTTACCAGATGGGTTATTTGATGGCCATGCCTATGTTTACTTAAGTCCCTCTCTTTTGGCTTTGCAGGACAGAGTTGTACCTTGGACTATTGTGTACTCTCTTGAATGTAGTAGTGATCTTGTTTATTACTACTCTTTCCTCACGGGATGTCAGGAGAGCTGATGAGGAATCAGAAATACTAACTGCATCTAGTGCTCCAACTATCATTATATTAGGACTTCTGTCTTTTTTCTGGTAAGAAAACATCGAATCTTTATCTTCTCTGTTTTTTTTCTGTTTGAAAAGTCCAAATAACAAACCATTATGAATAGCGAAGACTATCCTCTTTCTCAGTTTGGTTAAGTTACTGTTTTGCAGGCTGTCTGTTGCATTGTGGCCAATTTGGAGTTTCTTTACTCTTCCTCTTCTGGTACTTTATATATGTTTTTTTTTTCCAGCAGAATAATACCCTTCCTTATATGTTCATTATATTATTTTCTTGAAATATTATGCTTAGAAGATGTTTAGTTGTAGAGGAATTTTCCAATTTCTTTTGCATTGAACCAGCTATTGTGTGCAGCTGCCAAACCACTGACTAGGGTTATCTGTCTAGTGCATGTAAATGTGTTAATGCATATTAACCAAGCTGATTGAGAAATCCTAGTGATTAACTAATCGCTATAGAATCATCATCATCGTAATTTAAGCCTTATCTCATCTATCTAGTACCTTAAGTTCTACTTTACCATTCAACCTTATTTAAGGCCAAGTTGTGTGACTCACAATCTATCTTGTCTTTGTACTACTCCTTATTGGTCTCCTTCCTGTGTTCCTTGAACTTGTAATGTGTCGGTAAAAAGTAGATGTTGTATCAAATCTCCTATATACATGCCCAGACCAATTTCTCTTCAATTGATGCTACCCTTAAGTTTCGTATTATATACTCATTCATAATTCTGCCGTTAAAGTCTAATGACCCAGTTTTGGCAGAGCCCATCTCAGGCTTGTGTACTTTAAGTTTCTCATTTCTTCATCTCTGAACATTCAGCCCCATATAAAAAAGAAACTTCAACTGTTCTCTTATAAAAAAGCAGGCCTTTTAAGTGATGATAATTGTGTAACCAACCTCATATTAATCCTATTTCCGATATTTAAGTCATTCCCCAGTTGTTGTATACTTGCTCCTTGATATTGAATCCATCATGCCCTGGAGCTTAGATGTTCTCAAAATTCTCAGATCTATTAACTTACTCTGTATATTCTTTCCTGATCTGTTACTTTTTCAAACTCATTTGACTCCTCCATATATGTTGTTACCGCATCATATGCATGTCCAAGCCTGTTTACAGGAGGGGGTTGAGCCAGATTGGCAGTCAGCTATAAAAGAACATGTATATATGAGTTCTACTCTGAGAATTAGTGCTAATATCTTGAAAATTGAAATATGCATACAAAATATGTTTTTTTTTTAATTCTCAATAATGGTTGTTTGAAAATTACAGTGGATTCCAATTGCACTGAACTCGCAAATTTATGAAAGCATAGAAGGATCCCACCGCATTTAGGGGATTGATATTGAAAACCCCCCCCCCGCCCCCCCCCCCCCCCCCCCCAATGCTTTTTTCTGCTGGCACTCCCTAAAAAGGGGGCAAAAGGGAGTGCCGATATCAATGGCCTAATCAAAATACCGTTCTTATGATCCCAACATTCTTTTTGCAGTATGTTGTGTTCCCTTGCTCTATCTTGTTGTATTTTATTCTTCTTTTTCTCGTTGTTCTCCGTTCTTTTTCAATGAAGTTCTGTTACCGATAAAAAAAAAAAATTCTTGCAGTATGTGTTTCATAAGCTAGAAAAGGTTCACCATGCAGCAGAAAGCCCTTTTGATATGTTGTGGCATGATCAAAGGAACCAATGGTCTGTGTAAAGTTATGTAATATAATAGCATACAGAAATGCCCAGTTTTCTCTAGTTGATTGCAAATTATATATATTTTCAAAAACTCCCCTATCTCAAAAGGTGAGTTTCTGCCCCTATCTAATAGCCAATTATTTGTTAGTATTTTAAGAGATCCATCTTTGTAGGAGAATATTTAGGAGAGAGAATCGGATATGTGTATTACTGATGACACATGTCACACTTTCTTTGGCTAAAAGAGGCATTTTTCTTTTTTTTTTTTTTTTTACGCCCGGAGAGTTTTGAAGCGTAACTCATATATATATATATATATATATAGCCTTGACAAGCAAGCACTGTTGAGTGCCATTCTAAGATCAATATTTATCTTGTAATCAGCATATGGATATATACTTAATGGGGGATATTCCCGTGCATCCTTCCCTCACCATAGGTTGAGGGACAAACTTAATGGGGCCAACCTAGGGATCCACTAATCATGGGACCTGTGGGAGATGGGAAGAGACATCTTGGGTGAAACCATATATCAAATTTGGGGTCAATCCCATGCCTCTAACCCCTTCATACGTGGCCTACAAATTTAATGACTCTATATTAAAAGAAAAAAACTTGACTATCGATCCAACGGTCCAATCCATTAGGATAGGTGAAAATTCAATGGGTCTAATGTAATTAAGGGGGTTCTATGTATGTGGATGATTCGGATGTGTTATAAAGTCAACCCTACTATGTTGTCCCTCACCATAACATGGTGAGGGATGAATGCACATGAATATTTCCCATACTTAATTAACTATATACCTCTACAACATCTCAATATACTAGCAAAGACTCACAAGAGAGACCGCAACCTCTGAAATATCATAGAAAGGAGCAAAAATCATGTCGTAGAAACTAGAGCTGTAATTGGACTCATATTTAAAACGCTCAGTAAGAAGGAAACAGAAAAAAAAAAGATTTTTTTTTTTTTTTTTTGTATTTGTATTTGTGCAATCATACCAACAATTTGAAAGTCACAAATTAGCTTTCTTCTTCCATGTACTGTGCAACTGCATCTACGTTTGCAGCAAACATTCACCTGATTCATTGCATAAAGTGGTAGAGTTGTTAATATTAGTGTAATAAAACGAATTCTTGCTCTTGCAGATCACTCTATTCAGGGCTCCCTTTGTCACATTACCGTACTTGTCAATTCGGAGATTACACCCTGAAGTTAAAACATATAATCGTACTGATTGAGCTGTCAAGGATATTAAATACTGTCCCATCCTTGCTAATTTGAGGAGAATGACACACTGCCAACTACATGAAGTTAAAATTTCTTGGTGGGTTTGTATCAGTATTCACCATAGTTTTTTGCTTTCAATTGTTACTTCTGTTGAATCTGAAAATGGCCTGAGGTGAAATTGCTTATTGGTTGAGTGCCAGCACGAGCTGTGCAGAAATGATTTGGGAAACTTTCTTCATGCCATGCTACCTCTCACATCTGGGGTGCATTCTTCTTTCTCAAGATTATCTTGGAGTACTTTATATGACTGAGGAGAAGCTAATTCTTTCCTTACTCTCAATTGTAAGCTACATTGAAGAATGTTTAGCAGCTTTGCGAAGCATGTTTGTGCAGTTTGATCGAAAGACTTTGTTTTTCTGGAATACTGTAAAACTAAACTCTTTTGAGTTTTGATCATTTGTGACAAAAAGTTTTCAGCCCAAAACAGTAAAACTGAAGACAGATGGTGATTGCCATCTCATTCACCTTAAACGAACATAATTTTTAGGCTATAACTGAGTTCTTGGATCTCTCTTCTAGATCTTAGACCATATGGCAAAAAATGTGCAATGTCACATTCTTTAAGGCAATTTTTCGAGGAATTATTTTCTGGAGTATTTCAGAACCTCGTAAGTTCTTCTTGGGCCCAAATGCAGACTAGTATCGTACTTACTGGATGGTCCTAGGCATGTATTATACATGAATTCAGATACTTTTAAATGGATGATCAGAAAAATTATCAAACCAACGGCCGACAGAAGTCCAAGAAGCTATATTGCATTTGCATCTGATAGTTCCAAGTTGTGATGTCAATTTAGGTTGGGTACAGAAGACTGTTGTGTTTGTTCAACAATTTCCTTGCTCATTTTGCTAACTTGATAGCTATTTTAGATGCATGGAATTGAATACATAGGAAGTCTTGATCAAATGGGCTCCCTTTTCTAGGATTTGAATTGCAAGGGTGATGACATGTTATCATTTTCCATCTCCCTTCATTCATTTTCCGACAAAGTATTATTAAAAGAGTTGAAGAACAAATGATATAAGGTGGAGCAATAGATGGGACCTTGACTTCCTTAGGATTTAAATTGTTGGGGGTGATGGTAATCATTTTTCATCTCCACTTGATTCACTTTCCATCAAAGTGGAGATCATTTGATGGTCATTTTTTGGATATTCATCTTTGCTTTTATTTGTTCTTTTTTTAGTTCTAACCACTTTTAAGAAATACTAGTCTGGGGCCCTAGGGACAGAGAAGATAAGTGGACGAAGCTAACCCTTTAGAAATCGATAATTAAATAGATGCCGTCTTGATGGGTCCACGAATAGTTAGGATGGGACCCACAATGTTTTGATTTGAAACCATAACCATAACCAGAACAGGTAAAATAAGACCGCTTCACCAATGATCAAATTCCATTTGTATTTAAAATTTAAAAATCCACGAAAAATGAATTCCCACATACAATGACAATTACTAGATAAAGCTTTTCTTGAAAAGTCATTTTTCCTGGACCCGTTTGGCATTTTACTATTAAAGTCAAGTGAAGTGAAATGAAAAGTATGAATAAAATATATAATGGGTTATGATGGTATTTAATTTTTAGTTGTTTGGGATGGAATATTGTCACTTTTGGTATGGAAAATGAAGTTTTTTTTTTGTCTTTTAGTTAATAAATGTGGTTACTTTTTGACTTTTTGTTGGAAAAGTTGGAGGGAGTTTTGAAAAAAAATGCTTTTGATGTGATGTTTAGGATGACTTAACTTTACTTGACTTTACTAATCAAGTTACCAAAATGGATTGATGCACACCATAAGACACACCTAAACAATAACTGAAAGATCAAAGTCCAAGGATCTCATGATCCACCATGTGCTGCTTAATTTGTTAAGATGGGTTTAAATCATTCCAATCATCTATCAAGGGCCCAAGTTTCCAATCGGTATTGTTGTTGGACCTTTGTCCATCAATGTTCCCATCAGATGGATGGCTCGGATTGTCTGACCATGCTACTATATAGGTACTCGACCAACAAGAGACTGGATTCCAACAGGTGTGGTGTTCATCCTATTCCCAACACTTGGTGGTGCTTGAATACAATTCATGCAAAACAACCTCAAACCATTGAGCTTTGTGTTCCAAGCCGTACATTTAAAAGGAAAAAAATGAAACTATACTCTCCTACATCAGAGATACAAATGAGAGAGAGAGAGAGAGAGAGAGGAGAGAGAGAGAGAGAGAGAGAGCTCTTCCAAAAAAGAGTGTTTCTATTTTCTCAACAAGAAGAAAATATTCATAAACCGAAGCACATCTAATTAGAGTAACCATAAATACAGCCACTTTACCTCATTTCCTAGAGCCCTTCTTTGACGGTTTTTTAAGAGATTTCTTATTGGGTTTCAACTTGCTTGAAGTTGAAGAGGATGTCCCACGCGCCTTCCTTTGTCTCTTCTCTCCCTTTACATTGAACACAGTAACAGCCTGTTTCACATACAAGACTTAACAGATTAGATTAACCCAACTACAAAGGTCAAAACCAAGAAAGAACACTCCTTGAGAAGGATGAGAGTTTTTGGATGTACACAAGTTGCAAGCAGTTCAAATATTTCTGTAGTTATATATTCCCACTGTGTATGGGTGAGAAGGCAATTGAAGATCTCATTAGGTGAGAGACTGCTTATATGCATTTCCAACCAAAATCATCAACAAACAATTATTGACATTAATTTCAAAAGTAAAAGCCAGGTCCTGGGAAAAACAAGATTCCAACTAATGTGATCTCCTATTTGCTAATGTTCCCAATTCCCATCACATGGCAGAACAATTTATCTGTCTGCGGTTATATAAAAAAAGGCTTGTGAATTTTTCATACATCCATAACCACCCATAAAAAGATTGTAGGCTTGCCTTGTTGACGTCAAGTATTTCATGGGAGTTCTTGGACATGAGCTTGTTCAGAATCTTTTCTGTTTGCTGCTGCTCTTGTGTTCCCACGCCTTTTCCTTCTACTACGGGAAGGAACTATATAGAGAGGATAAAGTAATGAATTAGCTCGGTATTGATGCTGCAATTAAGAGGAAATATGTCCATGTAGTTATCATGATAGGAGTGCTGTGAGTATTCAAACCTTGCGATACTTTCCAGTATGCTTTGCGGGCTTCTCTCCTGGCAACTTCTTGTCGAATTTTCCTCCACTTGCAGTTGCAGTTGCTGCCAACCCGGCCACATTCTCTAGTTCATCCTTGCTAGCCTTTTTTGGTGCTTTTGAGGTTCCTGTTATGGGCAAAGCTGTTGCGGCAAGTTGCACATGGCTGCCAGAAAGCATTTTTGTACGATGATTTAATGATTGATGCCAAAAGTTTTCCAATTCCTATGTAACTTAGTCAGGGAGAGGGTGTGTTACCAGATATAGGCACCATGAAATCTTACAGTAATATGATAATAATGAAGAATATATATTATCTATATAAAAGAAATAGAACATAAAAATACAGGAAATAGAAACAGATGTTATCTAGAAAATAAAAGGTGATAAATAAAACAAACCCAAAAAAAGAAGAAAAAATTCCAAATTTTCTTTTCCCCAACAAATCAGGTCGATGTGTTTCACATGGAAATCCTCAACAATGAGGAGAGCTTAAATTGGAGAGGAATAAATCAGAAAAAAATTACACCACAAAGATGCATTTAGATATCAGTTCACTAATGAAAACTTTTTCCCGGACAGAGAATGGGATTTTAGTAAAGAAAAATTAAAATAACATACGGAGAACAAGAATAGGCTACAAAAAGAAGGCCCACAAGCAGTAAGGGCCTTTGCTCCAAGCAAAGAAACTTGCGCACATGGCCGCTAATAGTTCCAGTACCACTACATAATTAGTAAAAGAAAAAAAAAAAAAAAAACCTAATGATTAAAATAAATCGGAAATCAACCGGACTGCAACCATTCACTTTAGTAGTTGTGTTTTTTTACATTGCAGTGCAAAATAAATAAATAAATAAATAATAATAATAATAATAATAATAAAGTAACAGATGCAAACCAACTCAGAGGATTAAAAGATAACCTTGGCAAGGCATCGACTTTTGCAGCTTGTTTCAGATTCTGCAGTCGGTTCTTTTCTTGCTTTTCTACCCTCTTCTTCTTTTCTTTTAACCTCTTACCAAAAGGATCTTCTCCTGGCTCTACAAGAATGGCAAAACAGACTTATGAGTAAAGGGTTTTAAAAGAAAAAGCAGATCAGATGGAGTTAAGTTGAGGAAGTATTAACATTAGTAAGGAACTAAACCATCCAAAAGGCAGCAGGCACAATAGACAATGCATGTGGCCAACTTTTAGAGGTGCCTAAAAAGCAGCACATTCTAGCTGGTACAATTCCTATTCTCATTACAAGGTGCTTTCAGAGATTTCTGAAAAGATCAGCTAGTGGTTGCCCTTCCCACTAATTAACCTTCATTGCTAAAATTATTACCACCATATTGAGACTCACCGCAACCTAATAAAATTTTGCACTTATATGCAATCAGTCATTTCTAAATGCAAGAATTATTTATTTCTAAAAGCAAAACTTAGGAATACGTTTTCTTTTTAACCTTCTGCTTTTTTTGGGAGTTGATGAGAATGAATTTGTTGGTATGGCCTATGCCAAATGAATAAAGAGTCAAACCTTGATGGAACTTGATACATTCCAGGTCCATCTTTGAAAAATGATTGACTTTGTAACTTTAAAGAGAAAAGGAGGTTGACGCTAGAACCATTACCATCAGACATTTTGGCTTCAATGATTGGTACATCTTTATCATCATTTACACGATCATAGCCATGGCGACGCTTCCAGCTACCTGTCTGTTCGTCATATACAATCTTATCCTTTTTGCGATTCTTTATTCCTGTGAGAATTTTGAAGCAGTATAACCAAGTATATTACATTCCAAGAGTGTCACTCAAATACTCAATAACACTGTAATGCTGTAATTTTTAGAAAGTAATACATTAAAAATATTTTATTATTCTATTCAACAATGGAAAATATCAGATGCAACCAACCTTTCTTCTTGGCAAACAGCTCCCACTTTGTAGGAGGTTTAGGCTTTGGCAGCTGTAAAAGGTCAGAACTAGCAGTTACAAATTTATATAGATGAATTGTAAACCAAAAAAGAACTAACTGAATACAGTTAAAACCAAGTAAATGCTGGCAATAAATGAACAGGACATGGTTCTAGATAAAAGTAGAAAGAAACAAAACCAAGGCTAACTGTTTTAGTCCAAAAAGCTCAAATACAGTGTACAGAATCTAATTAATGAAGAGTCTTATCTTTCATTTTCTTTTCTGATGCGTGGGAAAAAGAAACAACAAATCAATAACTTGAGGCAGCCAAGTTTTCATTGACTTAGAACTTGAAAGATCAAAACTCATCTTAAATCTGAGTTTCTGAACATCGGTTCTAACTTAATCTTTCAAAGACAGTGATTGGCATTTGGGAACAAAGAGAATCCAATACCATAAGAAGACATTAATCTTTGAAAGACAACAATGGGCATTTGGGAACACAGAGAATCCAATACCACAACAATATATTCTATCACTCATTTCCCAAATTTCAGAGACACTGAGAAACTTACAAAAAAGATAATACCATAGCGTGGAATTGTAAAATTATCACTTGCAGAAGTAGGAAGACACAGAACAATTTAAAATACTATAAAAACTAACGTTTTTTTGGTAACTATCGTTGAGAAGTGAAAACATAAAATAGATTTATGGAAAAGTAGTATAGGCTCCTCTGCTTGACAAAATTAATTACAATGAGGAATTGACCTTTTTATTGATCTCCTAAGTTTACCAGACAAGATTTTTCCATTAAACTATGGAAGGGATTATTGCTTTTAGTTGCCTCATTCAAGAGATATTTTCTCTATTGAAAATTTCTTCCATGAAATGTTTTCATCTGCTTTTCTGTAGACTTTTAGATTGTTAAGGTTCCTCCTTAGGAGGTGGGGTTGGACAAAATCTTGCCAGTTGATATCTTCGAGGCAGTGGTATAATACAGTTAGCTGTCTTCTGTGCCACCTGGGCGCAGAAAAACTAAATCACCTTTTCATCCATTGCAATTTTGCTTACCTTTTTTTTCAATATTAATTTTGCTTACAGGGTTTGGACCAATGTCTTACAATCGTTTCATATATACTGGGTTATGAATTCTTTGCATTAACTAATTCTGTCTTGGCGTACGGGGATATCTTCAAGGCAATTACTTTATGGTGCCAGATTTTAGTGGCAAATCTTTAGACTATGGAGAGGGAAACAGTTGTACCTTTCAAAAGAAAAGAGATTCAGTAGGACTGGTGTGAGATCCTACCTGCCTGGGCTTGATTATCTTGTTTTCTTATTTGATTGTTTGTCTCCTAGGGGGCTTTAGACTACACTAAGCCCCTGTTTGGCATGTCTATTTTTTGCCTCTAAACATCTATTTCTCTAAAGCAGATAGAGGTTTTAAAATTAGAGGTGTTTGGCAGTAATTTATAGCCTCTACACACTTTAGAGCAAAAGAGGCAAAGCCTCTAAAAAGGAAATGCCCCAAAATTGGGCATGTAGAAATAAGAGGCAATACCTCTTGAAAAGGTAGAGGCGGAACCCAATTTTTATGACAAAAATGCCCCCCACGGAATTTTATTGCCAACGAAAGTCCTTTCAATAAACCCTTCAGTTCTCGTTCTTTCTGCAATATCTCCGTGAAAGAGGCTGGAAGGGAGAACAAAGAAGAGGAAACAGATACTTTTAGAGGAGCCTAGTAGCCTATGTACCGGGGACTCATATTCCTCTTCCCTCGCTTGCCTCATTTGAGGGGCTGGTGTAGAGCATTTCGCCCTCATCGTCGTTTATTCTGTCTCCGTATCGTTCCACTTTCAACCCGAAGAAAGGAAGGGAAAGCAAAAATGGTAATCTCTCTATGGGTTTTCTTATTGCCATGATCTCATCTATCTTCTTTAAAACCAGTTCCAATAATTTGGGGGTCTTTCTCTCCGTTTTTCGCTTCCTTACTTCAAATTCTTTGACTGAAGCTCCGTTTGGGTGAAACCCTCAATTTGCATCTTATTTGAGTTCGTCATGTGGAATTTGAGCAGGGAAAATAATTATGGGTGGGTTTTGGGCGTTTGGACGAAGCTGTTCAAATGTGATTTGGGTAAAAAAATCACTTTCGAAGAGCAACCAAACACGCCTCAAGTTTGCAGAGCAATCTTTTTTTTTTCTTTCGTTTTTTTAAAGCCTACCTATGAAGTACAGACTGCTCAAAATCACTGCCCCATCATGTTTTATCTTGAATCCAATTTTGTGCCAATCGGAGTCGTGGGGCGCTTTTAGAATAGTCGCGTATGAAAGCTATTAATCAAATAAGAGCAACAAAGGGAGTCTAATCAGGTCTTTTACACAGAGGTGATATCAATCTGATTGGAATGAAAGTTTACTTAGAGATAAAGAAGAGGCAGAAATTTGGAGCGGTTGGGATTTCGATCCCACTGATGGAATTTTTAATGGTGAGCTTAGAGAATTCTCAAAGTCCGGCCTCCACGAGGATCTGGATTCCTGTATTGTTGGTGCACAACTTTCAGTGAGCAAGATAGTTCATTTAGTGGGTACTGAAAATTCCCATATAGCATGCGGACGATTATCGGTATTTTGTATTTGGCAGTCTAGTGGTGGGTGGAAACACAACTAAAATCTGGATACTTACTGGCTTATTCATTAATTCGATGTGTTTTTTTTTTTTTTGTTTGAATGATGATGGAAAGGTTTGGAGATGGGTTTTAGTTTGTGATGGTATTACATGAGGCTGGAGGATGAGATTGGTTGTGTGATTTGGAAATGGAGACAAATGATGGGGAGTTGCAGGGGTTGTTTGGTTGGTGGGATTGGTTTTGACTTACAAAGATGATGATGGGGTTGTTTGGATTCATGAAGTTTAAAAGAATTTTGGTTTTATTTAGGGGATTGGATTTAGGGTTTAGGGTTTATACAAAGAATAAAAAATAGTTGTATTTGAGTGGGAAGATTTTCACCGACGGAGCTCCCATCCTCTATTACTGTCAGCAAATATGTAGAACTCTCTCTCTATTTCTCTCCTGAATGATCATTTAGCAGCAGCCGAGTGACTGATGCACTCTCCCGGAGAAATGTGCTCTCAAATTGAGAGAGGGAGGGCACCCACTCTCTAAATGCAGAGATAACTGCAGAAATCTTCACCTGCTCTGCTGCAACTGGTAGATGAAGAAGAGGGCACCCACTCTCTAAATGCAGAGATAACTGCAGAAATCTTCACCTGCTCTGCTGCAACTGGTAGAGGAAGAAGAGGCCACCCACTCTCCAAATGCCCCAAAATCAGATGGCAGGTTCCTTCTTGTAGCCACAGTGGCAATTGTTTTAAGTTATTGATTTGGGGGGATCAGATGGCAGGTTCCTATCATTTTAGAGCACTTGAAATTTTTCATTGTTTTTTCTTTTGCTATAACTGAATCAATCCTACTCATTTTACCCATTTCCCTTTCTGTTGAAATTGAGCAGAATTTGATGATGTAAGGTATTTTATAGATACCCAGTTGTTCTTTAATTTAAATTTTCTGGTTGAAATGTTGTTTCCATTCTTTTTGATCCATTTATATTTCAAAAGAGAACATAGACATTGTAAATGACATCTTTCTCCAAATAGATTTTGAGGTGGCACCACTTTTTCCTCTCCTCTGCCTGCGGATAGCATACTGCCTTCAATTTTTCTTCATTGCTCTCAGATGGGTAATAATAAGGTCCGGAATGGGCCTGGTTTGTTGGATCTCCAAATGTGGCCTGTTTTCGTTCATGGATAAGAAGATAGGCCCATTTTAGTTCAACATACGGTTGGGCCTTAGCTGAAACATTTGTGGATGGTAAATCCAGCTCTGCTATTCTATTTTTTTCGATTTTATGAAAAATATATAGGTTCAGGTCCAACCTAGAAAAACCTGGCTGAAACATGATTATGGGTGACTCAAATGTGGAAGCCTGGCCCAGTGGTTGCCTACCATGTGAAAAAAAAACATTTTGATTGATGAAAATGTACATAAGTTCATTTTTTACATAATGACAGAAGATACCCCTCTAAAAAGAGGCAAACCCCTCTAAAAAGAGGTAAATAGAGGGCATACCAAACGGTCTATTTGAAGTAGACCCGTTCATTACCAAACACTTTTTTTTGTTCTAACCTCTTTTTTTTATAGCTCTATCTTTAATGGCTCTATTTTTAATGGTCTGTCAGAAAAAGAGTAGAGGTGCCAAACAAGGCCTAAGTCCCACATCAGAAACATCCAAGTCCTGCCCAAGGGCATATGTGTGCGGCCTGGCCTTAACTCCACATGACACGTTTCAAATTCGTGAGACTTCGGTCAATGTAGACAATATCATGTGGATAGTAAGCTTGGGTCATCAAAGAATGGTATCAGAGCCGAGTTTGACTCTAGTTCTCGTAGGGGAGAGTGGGAGATCCTACCTGCTTGGGCTTGATTATCTTATTTGATTGTTTGTCTCTCAGGGTGCTTTGGTCTACACTAAGTCCCACATCGGAAACATTCAAGTTCTAACCCTGAGCATATGTACGGCCTGACCTAAACTCCACATGACGTGTATTAAGTCATGAGACTTCGGTCAAAGCAGACAATATCATGTGGATAGTGGGCCTGAATCGTCAAAGAATGGTATCAAAGCCGAGGGCAGCTCTATTTTTGGTGGGGGAGAATGTGAGATCTTACTTGCCTGGGCTTGACTATATTGTTTAATTGTTTGTCTCCCAAGGGGCTTCAGTCGTCACAATTGGTTATGAAGGCGCGCCGGATAATGATCATTGGGGTTAAAATTTAATTTAAGGGGATTGTGATGGGCTTAATGCATTCTTGGGTGGACTACTTTTGAGCTTCAATTATGTATCCATCACAATAGTTCATTGGTCTCATCTTCCATGAGGGCAGTTGAAGCTCAATTTTTTTACGGAAATGAGATTTAGGGATTGAGAACGGATAGGTTGGAGGTATTATCGGAAATTGGGAAGGGTCTATGTCAAGAATCATTGCAATGTAGGAGTTATAATGAAGCAAGTATTTTCTATTTGATTACGGGGTATAAGGAGCAATGGGGTTAATGAATGCATACTCTTTACGTGCAGTACTAAGGGCTTCTAGTGATTCTGATTGGCCAAGTTAAATGAACTTAGTTGTCAAGTTCGTTTCGGTTTGGATGAAATGTCCGATTTTTTTTGTTTCAAAGCCAAAACCGAACCGAACATCTCGCCTAGAGAAGTTCGGTTCAAAATCCGTTTGATTTCGCCCGAAACAGAGGGTTTCAGTTAAAAGTTAGAACTCCCTAATTTTGGACGAAAAGTAACCAAATCCATAGATTCGGGCAAATCCAAGGGTCGCCTATTAAAAGAATCGGAATCAAATGATATGTATTTGGGGATTCGGATGAATCTAGAGAAAAATAAATGAATTTATTCTACACAACTTCTCTCATCTAGGAGAGAACTTTAACATAGGCAGCAACCCTCGTTTCATCTTCTTCGGTAGCATGCGGCTGGCAATGACGACTGATGAGCGATGTCTAAAGGAGTTGGGGTAAAGAGGGAAGAGGCTGGGGCGATCTACTTTCTCCTCCTCGCATCTCTCTTCTCCTTCTTCTTTTCTTCTTTCCTCAGTCTCGTCTCATGCAAATGTCAGCTAGGGCAAAATGAAAGGGCAGGGGCTATTGGGGCGATTTTTATAAAAGGGACTGGGCCGAGCCGGGTGACTTTTAAGGGTTGGGCTGGTCTGGTGTGGGTTTAATAGTTTATACTTTAAAGGGGCTGGGCTGGGTGAATTTAAAGGGCCTGGGCTTGGGCATGTTTTAAAGAATATTTACTATAATTTAAAGGCCTAGACATATTTCCCTCTAATAAAAAAAGGCCCTACCCAAATCTCAATATAATATATATATAGACACACACACACCCCGAAATATTATTCCGAAATATTTTGCCGAAGTTCCGAAATATTTCATTTAGGAGGCCAGACCGAAAAGGGGATCGAAACGAACTTGACAACTATGCATATGAAGCTCGGTTGGCCCTAGCACCATGGTTTGCTCATGGAGGTTGAGGGTTCGAAACTGCACTACCACACTGGGGCCACAGGGGTTTACCCGGCTCTCCTTGGGCTTGAAGGGACTAGAAGGGCAGGGACACCCTCCATTATAAAAAAAAAGGCATATGATTGATAGGATAGATTAAATTTTCCAGCTGGCAGTTGCTGGTGGCTTTTCTTTTTCTTCTTTTCGGTCAGGAAATTCAAGTGATATCAATTAGAAAAACAATGCTTCCTTGAATCTTTCTTATTTTATGTTTTGACTTGTCTATCTTGCCTGATTTCTAGTTGTTCTTGTGTCTTTGGCTCTTTGCTTTGATAAATAAATTTAGAAAAGCATAAAAGGTCCAAACAGTACAATTCTTATTCATCAACAGCATGCATCTAAATTTCTTTCATTTACTAATAATAACAAAAAATATCACAATTCCCAGTAAGGGCGTAAGGCATATATGAAATTTACAGAGGGATCAGGACGACAACAGGGGCAGGTTAAGTAGTAGGTTTAAATGGGCTCAAGGCAGGTGTGGGTTTACAGACACCCCAAGTCAAGTTTGGGTTTTGGCCAGTCTATTCCATTAGCCATTTATTAATGGACATACCAGCTATAAAGCACTAAAAACTAGATCATTCTCTTAAGATGTTTAACCATCTCTGCCACACCAAATATAGTAAGGTACAAGCAAACCCTTACCAGTCAGAAGGTGGGTTTGGCATTACAGATCCTAAAACCGTCATGGAACAAGGCAGGTGTGAGTAGTGTTAGGTTTGAGCTTACTACTAGTTGGCATTCCTACATATATGATTAATTTAGGATGTTGGATGTTGCTGCCTTCACAATGATTCACCAAAATTAGGGCTGCCGTTCAAATAAGCAATTAGAGCTAATGGAGAAAGCAAACTTTCTCCAGGGACCCCAATTTCTAAGTGCTCTCTTCCAATTAAGTGTGTAAAAGGACATTTTTTAGGGTAAAGGGAGTAAAAAAAAGACCCTATTGATGGGATGATTTACTCTTGGAGTGATAGAGATGCATAACAGAATATGCCAAGTAAAAGGCAATATTCTGTGACTTGAGAAATTCTAAATTCAAGAAAGGTCATTTTCCACAATGTTTTGGTCTTGCAACACACTTGATTACATTTTCTAGTCAGTCACCTTCCACCACCATCAACATGTTGAAGTAGCATGAGGCATGGAGAGGCAACCCAAAAACACCAAAGTTCCACCTCAACTCCATCTACCTTCCCAACTTGCGAGGAGAAACTCAAGTAGATTTCCTCTTTTCCTTATATAATGACTCTGCCAATCACGATACCATCTTTGTTTCCTTTTGATCATTAGCATAGACTATCATTCAAGAAAGAAAATTTCGGCAAAAAACTACTCAAAAGAAAACATTGCAAGAAGGAAAGAGCTAAAAAAAAAAAAACACACACACACACATGCACCCTCACATGCCTTTTCTTTTCTCAGTAGGAAAACTTACATGCTTCTCTCTTGGTAACTTTGTTTTCGGTTGAGGTAATTTAACAAGGGGACCATCTGGGTCAGCAATTGATGGCAAGGTAAAAAGGCAATCTGCGATTGCTTGAACGAGCTCAGTCCCCTTTTGTAGGCACTCCTTCAGCAGTTCATCCCTAAATAAACCCACAAAGATCACAATAAACTCCCCCATAAAGTATGAACTAATTATACAATATTTCAATCACAATAAACTCCCTGACAAAGTATGAATTAATCATATAATCTTTCAAAAACACTCCAGAACAACCTAACCTCCCAACTGATGCCAACTTTAAATCTCATAATCTTACCATCCAATCATGAAAGATAACCAAACCACCACACATATCCCAACATTATTCTAAAAAAAAAAAACAGAAAAACAAATTTCTAAACAGCCCAGTAATAGAAATCCCAGAAACATAGAAACCCAACATCAAATACATTGATAAAACATTAGCACTACCCAAAAAACCACTTCCTTTCAGAAAGGGAGGATAAAAAGCAAAAGCCTCCACAAGGAAAAACAAGGTTTTGGAGCAGTCAATACATGCAGAAGCTCAAGTACACAAAAGGAAGATAATAAGAGAAAAGAAAAAGCATGATAAGAAGTTTTACAAGTGAAGAAATCAATAGGACAATGGGGGTGAGGGAAATTTGAAACCTGTTTGGGAGAGTAGAAGGGAAATGGTGATTTGGGTCGAAAGCCGTTAGATTCCCCAGATCGACCTCGTACTTTCCACTTTCCATCTCTCTGTGGATTGTGTGCGAAACTGCGAATGGAAGAGGAAGGGAGGTAGCAGGAGGAAGTGAGAGGGATGAGAAGCTTAAAAATAGGTCTTGAAAAGTTCAGAGACGGCTACTGCTGAAGTGCGCTGGTTAACCTAATTTGAAGAGGACATAGGTGATGGACTCATCACTCATGGCTGGGGTGTTCATGGGCTGGGTTGGGTAGAGGGCTTAAGTAATCTGAGCTCAGTTAGGGCTTGGGCCAATCTGGTCCATCAGTCCATGAGCACCCTTAGTGATGGGTCATATACCTAAAAATGTAAAGAGTGGTGCTATTGGCACCACACTTTCTACTCTTCCCACCGCACTACAAGACAAAAATTTTTTTTTTCCTAAACTACCCTTCCTCCCTCCTCCCTCTCTTCCCTTCCTCCTCCTCCCTCCTCCTTCCTCCCTCTCCCAGCCTCCACCCTCATCCCCCTCCCCTCCCCCTCCCCCTCCCAGTCGCCGGCGGGGAGGGAGATCGGCCGGCAGCCGGCGGCGGAAGCCCCCAGCCGGCTGGCCTCCCTCCCCCTCTCTCCCTCTCCCTCTTTCTTCCTCTCTCCCTCTTCTTTCCCTCTTCTTCCTCTCTCCCTCCCTCTCCTTCCCTCCCCTACTTTCTTCTCCCTCCCCCTCCCCCTCCCCCTCCCAGTCGCCGGCCGGGGGGGGAGATCGGGCTGAGGGAGAGGGAGAGAGGGGGAGGGAGGCCAGCCGGCCGGGGCTCCCTCCCCGCCGACGACTGGGGGGAGGGGAGGGGGAGGGAGAAGAAGAGTAGGGGAGGGAAGGAGAGGGAGGGAGAGAGGGAGAAGAGGGAAAGAAGAGGGAGAGAGGGAAAGAAGAGGGAGAGAGGGAGAAAGAGGGAGAGAGGGAAAGGGGGAGGGAGGCCAGCCGGCTGCCGGCCGGGGCTCCCTCCCCGCCGGCGACTGGGGGGGGGGGGGGGGGGGGGGGGAGGGGGGAGGCTGGGAGAGGAAGGGTGGAGGCTGGGAGAGGAAGGGTGGGTTGAGGGAGGAGGAGGAGGAGGGAGAAGGAGGAGGAGGGAAAAAAGGGGGAGGGGTAGTTTAGGAAAAGGTTTTTTTTTTTTTTTTTTTTCGCGGTGGGAAGAGCAGAAAGTGTGGTGCCAATAGCACCACTCAAAAGTAAATTGTATATTTTTAGGAAAATTTTTAAATAAGGCCTTGGGTTTTTACCTTATTTCAAAGAAGGACATAAGTTTTAAAACTTTTTAAATTAGTCCCTAAGTTTTTCAATAAAACTTCAATTAAGACCATATGATCATTTAAAGGAGTTTTTATGGAATTTTCTCTCATTTTTTTTAAAAAATACCCAAAGTACCTTTATTTAAAGCCATGACATGGATCTAGCAGCCACTATATTTAGCTAATCGCTGTGGAAATTCTAGTTTTTCTCGATCATTATAAAGTTGCTAGTGAAAAAAAGGAAGAAAATATAGAGGAAGTGAAAATGGGTTTTATTTCATTGAAGGATAATTTTGGTATAAAAAATTGAAGAAAAAAGTTGGCGGAAAATAGCTTTAAATGGATAAATGTCCTTAATTGAAAACTTCATGGAAAACTTAGGGACTAATTTGAAAAGTTTTAAAACTTGTGTCCTTTTTTGAAATAAGGCAAAAACTTAAGAACTTATTTGAAGATTTTCCATATTTTTACTCTACCTGCTCTCAATTTTGAAAATAGATTATAGAGGAAACTACCTAAAGAAGACCCTAGATGGTCATTAATCGAAAAAGATGCCACTATTCAATATTGCATGGAAGTGGTTCCCTGTGACCACTTTCGTTTTTTTTTTATTTTTTTATTAAAGATTTAAACGTGTGACGACGTCATCGCTTAATATTTCATTTAAATATGTGACAACGTCGTCGCTTAATCGCCTAAAACCCCATTTCCCCCTTTTTCCTCCCATCATTTCCCCCCCTTTCTATATGTTGTGCTATAGGCTATTGTTGCTGCCATTGTCACGATCGTCATCAAACCCTTACTCACATGCTATATGCATAACATGATATGTAACTATCCATTAATCACGTCAGGAGCTTCTTGCTATTTAGAGCTTGGCTATTCACACAAATGCATTAGGTAGATCGAGGGCATGTCCCCTTGATGGGGGCAGAACCGTTTGTAACCTCTTCATCATTTGGTCAAGGTTGTGCAACTTGTCCATCTTCCTTGTTTGCTCTAAAAAACCCTCTAGTACATGACAACCTACTTCATATGGATGTCTCCCCCTCTCTACCACTTGTTTCAAACACTCATAAGTCTGCTCTAACTTCCCTCTACAGCACAATGCTGTTACCAACATATTCAATGCATGTACTCTCACAGCTCTAGACCCAAATTTGAACGGCCATTCTCATAGAAGAATTTCATCAGCATCACCACAGTCTGCATCTTAGGCACAAAATTCTTCTCGAACATCCTCCTATAAAAGCTTACAAACACCTACCATTCCATCAAAGTTCCTCAATCCCCAAAACATGGTATGGTAAGTCACATTGTCATGCCAATCCCCTTCTCTTCCATTTCATCCATCAACTGAATTCCAGAAAGGGGGAAAATGATGGGAGGAAGAAGGGGGAAATGAGGTTTCAAGCGATTAAGCGACGACGTCGTCACATGTTTAAATGAGATATTAAGCGACGACGTCGTCACTCGTTTAAATCTTTAATTAAAAAAATGGAAGTGGTCACAGGGAACCACTTCCGTGCAATATTGACTAGTGGCCTCCTTTTCGATTAGTGGCCATCTAGAGTCCTTTTTTAGGTAGTTTCCTCTAGATTATATTTATATATATAAATATATATATATATTTTTTGAAATTCATTGCTATGTATGAATATTTAATTTGTTTTGTATGGACATACTTGTGCTCACATGAGTTTTTTTGCTAGTCTATGGTTAATAGACAATGTTCTCCTATCATAGAGTAGATTGCATGTTAGTAAAATACAGTCTAGCCAGTGGGATTCACTTATATACTTGTCTATTAATGGGAGAACGGTAGATGCGAAATTTTACTTGTAGATGAATAGTTGGGATGTAAATGGGGCGGTTCCGGTCTCAGTCCATGGAGGATCTAGACCTGGAATCGTTAATGAGAAGATGAAACTAGATTCGTACCTTGGCACGGAACTGGTTTCTTGGTTCTAGGACCCGGAACTGTTAATGAGAATATAGAATCGGAATCTATTACATATATGGGACGTGTTTGGATTCGGACACGGGTCTAGATAGAGAATAATATGGATCCTAGTTTTTAAGAGAGATTTTTAAAAATTGAGGTAATATGTCGGGTCTTAATTCCATGGGTCGAACTGAAGTGAAATCGAACCCGGACCCGTTTAGGCCAAGGTTCAAAAAATAGGACTAAGATTCGGAGATTTATTTATCGGGGACCCAAATTCGATTTTTAATGGGTTGAAACGTTCGGATAATCAGAGAATCGAAGACCCATTTACATCCCTAATGAACAGGAGCTAAAAACTTAGCCCTATCAAATTAACAATTTTATCATCCTTAAAGTCTGATGATATTTTAATTACGTACATTTTTAATATTTAATTTAATGGTGAGCAAAGGTTGGACGAATATAAAATTAATCTTAATTCCACACAGCTTGGGATTAGAAGAGTATATGAGAGTGGTTGCAGCGATCGAAGGTGGGTCCCATAGAGTTGAACAGCAAATGCAGTCCGCTCGTAGCATTGTCCAATAAAAGAGCGAGCAGGCCTCAACACGTCAAAGTGCGAAACATTCCTGCTCGCATTATAATACACAAGACAACACTTTCCACGGAACTTCCATGGTTTTTCGCCCACTCTTCCTACCCCCAAAACCCTAATAAATCGATCGCGAGAGGAAGGAGGAAGAAGCGGAATCGGACTTGAAAATCCGATAACCCAAAGATCAAACGTCAAAAACTCAGAAATCTAGGGTTTCTTTCTTCAGTTCCCCCTTTCAAATCATCTCAGATATCAGTTTTCTTCGTCCGATCCCCAATTCAAACGCTCGAATTTGGAAGTACAGGGCTTCTTTGTTGGTTTTCTTCGTGCTGCAACCTGCAATTCAAATCAGCAATCAGAATTCTCTGATCGATTCAGGTATTAGATTTCTTCATCATCTCTAATCTTCCAATTCTATCCGAATTCTGGCTAATCCGATAGAGAAAGATCTGATTTTTACCGATTTTGTCGTCTAAAACTTTCTAGGGTTTTATTTTCCCCATCTATTCATCTTAGCAGCGATGGACGGGAACAAAGACGAGGCACTGAAATGTCTGAAAATCGGAAAACAAGCCCTAGAAACCGGTGACCGAACCCGCGCTTTGAAATTCCTCAGCAAGGCCCGTCGTCTCGATCCTACCCTCCCTATCGAAGATCTCATCTCCAACACCAACGAACAATCCTCCCCTGACAGCCCTCCTCCGCCATCAGACACCGCCCGTGATGAATCGCCCGTTTCTAACAAAGCCCCAGGCGCCTCCTCTGCTCGGGTTAGGGTTTCTGCGAACGGTCCGCCCTCGCCGTCGTCATGTTCTTCGTCGAATTCCTACACCGAGGAGCAGATCTCAATTGTCCGGCAGATCAAGAAGCAGAAGGATTACTATGCAATTCTGGGGTTAGAGAAGGGTTCCTCTGTGGATGAGGTCCGAAAGGCGTACCGAAAGCTCTCTTTGAAAGTTCACCCTGATAAGAACACGGCTCCTGGTGCAGAGGAGGCGTTTAAAGCTGTCTCGAAGGCTTTCCAGTGCCTAAGTGATGAAGAGAGTCGAAAAAGATACGATCTTGTAGGGTCTGAGGAGGAATTAGTTCAACAGAATCGATCACATCGCACAGCTCAACATGGTTTTAATGGGTTTTATGAAGCTGAATTCGACCCTGATGAGATATTCAGGAATTTTTTCTTTGGCAATGGTGGGATGGCTCCCAGAGCAGCCTCGTTCCAAGGATTTAGGTTTGGAAATGGTCATGCCCATGCGTCTGGTAATGCCCATGGGTCTGGTAATGCCAATATCCGGGCGCTGATTCAGTTATTGCCTGTGATTCTCTTCCTGCTCCTGAACTTTATCCCTTCATCTGAACCCATCTATTCGCTGTCGCGGCAACCCTTTTATCAGCACCAATTTGTCACTGAAAGGGGTGTGCATTTTTACGTGAAGACCTCCAAATTTGAAGAGGAGTACCCTATTGACAGCAACGAGCGCATTGTGCTTGAACGACAAGTAGAGAGGGAATATATCGGGCTTCTATCACAGAATTGCCGGGTTGAGATGCAGCGTCGGCAGTGGGGCTTGGCGCAGCAGACACCTTACTGTGACAGGCTTAGACAGTTGGAGGAAGCAGCTTGATGTTTTGAATCAAGGTCTGATCTTGCTTCTTGTTTATTTGCTTATTTGTTTAATGACATTATGGTAATTTCTTGTGAAGAATTTTGTACCACTTCTCTGTTGCATGGATGATTTTTAGGGTTGTAAATGGGTACCCGATTCTCCGATTACCCGAAGGTTCCGACCCGTTAGGATCCGGGTCTGGGTCCTTATTTTGGTCCCGATAAGAAAATGGTTCCGGTTCCAGATCCTTTTTTTGGAACCGATACCTAAACGGTTCCGGTTCCGGATCCACAGTGGCTCAGACCCGTGGATCCGGGACCCGACCCAATATATACTAACATAAGGTAACTTTATTATGTGAGAACAGAACCCTTTTTACTTTTCTACTTTACTACATTAGGGTTTTCTACTTTTCTACATCTCATTGCCTGTTTGGATGTGATTTCTGAGTTTTTGGTTAAAAGTGTCTGTTATTGATAGACAAAATGTCACATTAGTGTTTGTAGGTACGTGATCCAATTGAAATGTGAAAAAAACATAATTTTTTTAAATAAAAATACAGGTATTAGTCTAGACCCGGACCCGGACCCGGACCCGGAACCGGAACCGGAACCGGAACCGGAACCAGACCCGCCTCACAAACGGTTCCGGTTCCGGTTCCCATTATTCTTAACGGTTCCGGTTCCGGTTCCCCTTCTTAGAAAACGGTTCCGGTTCCGGTTCCACCCTGGACCCGGACCGGAACCGACTGTTTACAACCCTAATGATTTTGGATTTTGCATACCCTTATTTTCCTTTTTCTGCAAAATGGTAGTTTGTGCCACTAGATTTTGTGAGCTTTCATATGCTTTCACTCATTCTAGTTGCACATTTATTCATTGTGCTTTTTATATTTGCAGCATAGTCATTTGTAGGCTAATTGGACAATGAAACTTTGGATAATCTATGGAAGAGTTGTCAAATACTCTTTCATTTCTCTTCTGGCACTAGAGTGCATAAGCATCTCCTTCCAATCCAGTCACAAGAAGGAACAAATTTCTGTTCTTTCCAGCAAGTATCACCTCATCCTGGGGAGAAGTGCCGCACGGTGCCCCTTCTTCAGTCTCTTTGTTCTTCATTTCTGTAGTAAGGAAAAAAAAAAAAAAATCCACTATCATGCTCGTATTAACTAGTTCTTGCACCATTACCTTCTTCCTTTTTTGGAAAGTAGTTTTCATGCTTATTTGATGTACAGTACGAATATAAAGTGGCGACCCATCCTGAATGAGTCACATTCTTTTTATACTTGCTTTACAAGAGGATGAAACCTGAATTCTTAGCATGTGTTCTGCCATTAGTTGATTTTATATGATCATTCAAAAAAAGTAAAAAAATAATGTGTTTTATATGGGCCAAGGTCTTGGCGGTAGATAAAGATATATGTTTCCGCTTTAACAATCATAAAAACAGGACTATATGAAGCATGTCACTAGTCGTGGTCAAGAAAAGCTTTAATCTTAGATTGACAAATAACGCCAGACCCTTGACAATTTTTGCAGTCCACTATCACTGATCAAAACATAGAGCTTTGATTTGTTCCATGACATGCATTGTATCAGGAAGCAGAGGAGATGGGAGCAATATTACCTGGACAACAAGGAGCCTATTGGGGGAGGGGAGTCATGATCAATAGGAGTAATGGTTGGCACTTGGTGTTCATGTGCGATGAGAAAGGGGACGCAAAGGTTGGCCTTGCCTCACAGTATGATTCAAAAGAGTATGGTCAATGAACGTTATCTCTAATTTAAATAAGTGGGTACGAGTAGTCGTATACCACTATGAGTTTGTCATTTGCTTCGTAAACAAATTGACCATGTGATAGTAACTTCATATCTCCACTCTACTGCTGCTTTCCTTCTCTCCTTTCTCTCTGCTAAATCTTTTCTTTCTTTAATCCTTTATGATGGGCGTTGCCTTTTGCTTGAAAATGCTGAATCGAGGACATCTGAATCTCTATAATGTGCGTGGTTGTTGCAAACCTATGACTAACTATTTGGAGGATGATGCTCATGGCTTATTTCCATGGAAGCCAACATACATGACACCAAATAGGATTAAAACACTAACTTACGCCCACTTAATGCCCTCTCCAAATTTAGGTTATCGTAACTTTAGGTCAGGCCTTGTCTCCATCATCTTTGAAGTGTGTAGTCATTGTCAACACACATATGGCTGAGTGGCGGTGGCATTTGGTTCAACACACAAGCCCAGGGTGGATCCGTGAGAATTTTCATATAATTAAGTAGTTGCAATGACAACTTCAATGTCGTGGCCATGGAAGCATATAGAGGAGGCAAAGATCACATTACAATCTTTTTATTTTATATAGAGAGGAAACCTTTTTTTTTTTTTTTTTTTTTGTACAAATGCATGATGGATGCATCACATACAGTTCCCACTTTCTTAGCCCAGGCAAGGAACTTTGGGTTCGCAGTTGCTGCAAGTTCCATGGACGTCTTGGCAATAGGCTCCTACATTATTTCCTGGATCTGCAGAGGTTATATTAACATCATTCAGAATGATGTTGGTGCACCCTTCTGGCCCAGTGCATTTCAGAACTATTGCAGTAGGCGAAGTTGCAGTCCCATGAACTCCAATGAAACTCACGTTGCTCACTTGAATGCATTGGTCGTTCTTCACAGTTCATGTCAATCAAGTTGTAGAGAATACACTTTATATCAGCTAATACTACAAATTGATCATATGAAACTATAAAAAAATGACCCAAGTTGTCAGAATTTTAATATATGTACTTGAAGAATTTCAACTAGCATTGTCAAAGACACAAGATATAACTTACTTGATTTATTGAGTTGATATAGAACTGATCGATATCAATGGGTGTTTTTACTTTGTCCAAAATAATGTCCTTGAAAGAGATTTCTCTCACATACCCAGACCCTCCCTGTTCACAAAGGCAAATAAAGAAGTCTTATCAATTGGAAGGAAATAAGGCAAATTGCAGTTTGGTATACAAATATATATATATATATAGAGCAAGGCTCTCCTAAGCTTAAGCTTATGATATGATTCCGTAAGCTAACGCTTTTGGGGGCCATCCTTGATCCATCAAAATGGACCAAACATACGACCTCTCTTAAATTGCACAAGCCCACTAACTTTTGGTCAAATCCGAATTTACTAGACTGTTGGATCGACTATGTACCAATCCGAATAGACCGTTGACCATTAAACTTTTGGTGCCCAGATGGAGATGATAGAAACCACGATTGGGGCTGATTTTTTGTAGGAAGGAGGGTCCCAGGGAGTCCTTGAAATCCCCCCCACCCCCATCCCCATGTGGGTCCCCAAGTGGGCCCCACTACATAATTAAACTTACTTCAGCTTACCTTATCTTAAGCTTCAGCTTAGGAGAGCTGGCCCCATATATATATATATATATATATATATGTGCGTGTGTATATGTAAATGAAACCCACAAAGCAAAACATCAATCACCTGCCATGTTTTTATCCTTGCTCCGGTCAAAGTTCCAATGAAACTAGAATTGGAGACATGAATATGTTCCACAATTCCAACCGTTCCATCCCCTCCCAAGCTTCCAATGCTACGGGAGTGAAATAAAATGGTTTGAAAAAAAAATTAGATGGGTTGATCATAAGAACCGTTTTCTAATCGAACTGCAAATTGTTTTTGTGTCTTCTACTCACCTAATACCATGACCAGGCCCACATGTGATGGAGCTAATATTAACATTTGAGGTGCCATTGAGAAAAGAAATGCAGTCATCTCCTGTGGTGTATTGATAAAGAACAGAATCAGCTGCCCCACCAGATAAAATGAGTAAATTGATTAGAGAATGCATAGAGATGCGAAATACCTGTTCCTATTGTACAGTTGTAAATCTGAACACCTGTGGATTCTGCTATATTAATTCCATCAGTGTTAGGGGAGTCTTCTGGCGCTGTAATAGTGAGGTGATGGATGACAGCTCCATTGCATTGAAGTATATGTATGTGATTCTTTGGGTTGTCGAAGAGATGAAAGCCATTGAGAACAAGGCCATTGCAGAAAGCAAACGACATAGCCTATAAACCCCACACCCAAAAGGAAAGAATACCATGTAAGAAAGCTTTAATTTGTAACAATTCTTTTGCCTCTTATAATCAATGGTAGCATCTCATTTTCTACTTTGAGATTGCCATCACACATGTCTAGATTACGGAAAAATAATCAGAGCTGACGTGACTGTTATGGTCCCATTTTTATAGATATATAAAGCTTTTTTCTGATGCAAGCAATTTGATGATCTCGACTCACACAACTTTTACATATTTCTTGTTGGGTGATAACAGACCTCGGGATACCAACAACATAAAAAAAAGTTATACATATTTCCTCATCAAATTTACATTTGTAATTGGTTGTAGGGGTGTATGTGTAAAGTTACTTACAGTTGGTGCTTCACTTGGACAATTCTGGAAAAAAAGGTAAGAGAGGGGTCAAATATTATTTTAATAACAATGATCTATAAACGGAAAAGCGATCAAAGGGGATTAAGAACAAGGCGATATAGATAGCACAATTCGTGAGGCATTTTCCTTTTCACATGTACAATTAGGGATCCTTGGGTCTATTAGATAAGGACTTGAATAGCATGAATTGGTCGGTATTCATGTATGTACTAAAGATGAAAAAAAAAAAAATCTTATACATCATATGTGACCAATGTAAGAGTCACAGCGGGTTGGATTTGATTCTGGTTTAGCATATTAGTGGCTTAATTGAACCAATGATAGGGGCTTATATAGTTTTCAAGATAGGTTCTTTGTTCTCCAAAGTATTAAACAGAAAATATGTGATGAAGGAAACAGAAGAGGGAGGTTGGTTACTTACAGGATTACGATTTGTTTTGCAATCCCACCAAATGCTTCCCTGGCCACCAATACGACCTGTTCCGTTGATGGTGAGGTTATCCACATAGTGGAAATCAAGCCACACAGCAGCCTTATTCCATTCAAGGAGAGTGCTGGGCCCAACCACATCCCCTGACACCTGCATATAAATACCATAGTTGAACCTATAATACAAGGACAACAGAGAAACCCTGAAAATTTGGGTGTTCATGGGCCACATAGGTGAGGCCAATGCTTGTCCAATCCCGGCCTATTTCATTTTTGGACATAAACTTCAGACGCGAATTGTACTCATGGGCCTGAAGCTCTGGCAGAGGCCCATCCTATTCCTTAGTAGATAGACTTACTTGTGTTAAACATGTCGGGTTGGGCCTTGCCTTTTATAATATATGGGCTGACGCCTTAAACATTTAACTATTGGGTCAAAAAATATAGGTGAAGTTCATTCCAAGGGCCTAAAAAATAACCCAAATCCAACCTATTGCATCTCAGGGTGGCCTGGCCCATTGCAACCCTGCAAAGAAAACACTTGCAAAGTAATAATAGGAATTAATAAAAGAGAAAGAGAGGATACGTTGAGAGACTTCCTGCTGTGTCTAATCTATGAATTAGAGGGTATTTGTCACGACCCGAACCCGCGATTTGAACTAAATCGAATTAACCTCGATTCGCAACCATATTTACTCCCGTGAATTTTAATCACATAAAACTCACAAGGGATATCTCGTACTCATTATGCGAAATATAATTTACATTGTTCATATCTAGAACAAAATCTATTTACATTGTGTACATTAACCTCTTGCATAATTAGTACAACGTAAGGAACAAAAGTATGAAATGTTTCCAAAAGTCTACATTTCTATTTACAATGTTCTTCCTCAAAATTCATTTTATCAATTCATCATTTCTATTCAGTTAATCCGCCTGGAGGAACCGAACTGGTCTCCTCCGTTGTCGTTGCGGTCGCACAAGTGGCAGGGGCAGCTGGGCCTGTAATGCCATTAATAACACTGTGAATTCTACGATTCAGCAATGTTTAAACAATGTCTATGATCACATGTGCTAATGATAAGTTAATCTGTCTAATTCAATATGAGATTACAATGATACATTAATCAGTAAAAGTATTATAACCATACGAGTCTTTTTTAAACAAATGTGGAAACTAACATAATATTTCCAATCAAATCAAATACCATCTTCCTCAAAAGGAAGGATTACATCTCCCAAACAGGAAGGATTACCATCTTCCATATACGGAAGGATTACCATCTTCCATACGGAAGGATTAGTGGAAATTATCAGTGACCGGGCCAGGGTCTACTGACATCACTACGGAGCTCCGGAACACTCCTCAAAATAAACTGCTGCATCCAGTAACAACTCGATGAGTTTATAGAAATCATTATGTAGTGCCAGACTCATATAAAATTCATTTCATTGATTCCATTTATATATAATAAATGGATATAATTCAATAAATAATCCCTATAGGATCAATTCAAGTAACAATCCTTGTTGAATATAATTCAATGTACAGTATTAACAACCATTCAGGTGTAATCCTCAGTTATTTCATGTACTTTGTTATTTTCGATGACACTACAGTTGTTATAGAATTTGTACATTAAAGTCTCCTTACTTAACACCTATGGAGGTAATACATGATTAACAGTCTTGATTAAATCAATAGGCTCTTTTGTTTATTAGTTCTCGGCTAATTATAGTTAACTCAGAATTTACGAGTTCTGAATAACTTTAAATCCATATGCAACATATCCAAGAATATAAACTTCTTGTAAAAAAACAAAGTGCAATACATGTAGACTTGATTGATCATTTGATCAATTAAACATCAGTAGTAATCCACTAAATATAACTTAGTGATTAATTACTAAGCTTCTGAGTCAAAAGAAATAAAACAAAACAAGTGAATAAAAGACCTGTAACTCTGTCACTGGTTTGAGCTGTTGCTCTTTCTTCTCCAACTCCAAACCATTCATCACCTGCTGGAACTTCCTGTTTCCTTCCATAACATCATTTCAATAATTGTGCAACAATTCTATCTCATCAAGACATTATTCAAACAACACTAAATCTATCAATACTCTTCTCCAATTCATATATATGATCAGATTTCTTTACATAAATACAGAACTGAATTTAATTTGTGAATACACCAACACAAATCAATTTGAAATAGCATTTAATCATAAACATGTATTTATACTTGCCTTTAATGTGATCTTAACACGAAAGCCCTCTTTGTTTCCAAGCTACTATTTGATTCAAAATCACCAATTCCAACCTTGGAATTTAAGAAAGACACGTTCAGATTCCCTTAAGCTTTCTCCAAAGAAATCCAACAAGAAAGTGATGGAGAAGATGAGTTCCCAACTTCTTTCTCTTGTAAAACCACTAGCACAGATTTCTCCCAAGCTTGTAGAAAAGAAGAAATGAAGAAGAAACCTAAGGCTGCGTTTCAGCTGAACTAAAACACATCCACCGATTGAAAATGGATTCAGTTGGTTTGTGCTGGAATGTGTGCATGGACATGTGGATGCTTTCATATAATTTTTATATTTAAACCCTCTCCATTATGCTTAATTCCATTTAGAGTCAAACAAGGACCCATTTGATCCATGTCAGGTCAATTGACTTTAAGTATCCATATTTATATAAAAATCCTTCTTTCTACTAATTTAAGTTGAAAACCCACTTAAACAAGTCATTCCATTTAATTCAACTCACTTGTGACTAAGTTGATTCCTTCCAATCATTAAGCACATTTATATGAACTGATCATGTTTAATCCATACTGATCTCAATTAATTAGAGTTAATATTTGATTAACTCGAGATGGGGTGTAACAGTATTACTCATTATAAGCTCATTATATATATTAAAGCAAAGGGGGAGGTGGGCTGTGAGGGGTGCCACCTCAGCCCCTGGAAAGTCTCTCCATCCAGAGAAATACCAAAGAAAAAATGAGGTTTAATTATCCCCTTCTTAATCCATTCAAATCTCCTAAAATCTCTCCTTTCTCAATCATCTCACGCCAACACTACTCAAAATTAATCCAATCTTCCCCTGCGCAGAACTCCTATCCCCATCATCCAGCACATTTTCTTCTTCTTCTTCTTCTTCTTTTTTTTTTCTTCCTCAGGCTCATCATCGTTTCATGTATCAACACAGCGTGGATGATCAACGCAGAGCACCATTTCAATCCAGGCAGCAAAGAGACTTCTTCCACGCAGTTCTTCATGGTGAAAGACAGCTTCTTAACATTAGTGAACCCATCCAAAAAACGCAGAGCGCTTTGGCTTCTCGGTGAGCCTTGCTTCCCCATTAAACAACCATCTATGTGATATCATACAACTACTCAATTACTGTATATAGATCCTTTGATGCCATAGCATTGGGTTGTGATTTATGCATTCAACATTATTTTTTAAATTGGATAAATTGAATTCTCTGCAACAGATTACATGTTTGTGGACTAGAATGGCAGTGTCGACAAACCCATATCATGGTTATGGGTCCGATAACATTCGAACTTTGTTGGTAGATCTGATGATTATAGTTTCTATGATTTATACTATTTCCAGACCTTGTTGTATTGCTAAGATGTTCAAATCACTTGGAAATGCAGTGCATAATTTAAAAAATTACAGTTACTGCACGACAGAAACCAGTTTTGGATTGACTGGGATTGTGGGACCCCATCGCCCACTTGATCAGATCGGGACCATAGATCTGATAATAGACCCAAGGGCGACTTCATTGGTGCAGGTCCCACACGGAGTGAGCCCCATTTTGGCTGCCATCGTGTGTTTACAATCTAGGAGGCGTTAGTTGTGTTAAGAAGGAAATAACAGTCTGGGCATCAGGCGATGGTGTGACCCACTGGATGATCCGATCTCAAATCTAGTCCGTTCATCGGGCCGGATATGGCGGGGCGACCTTAGACATGTGGACCCATGAGAGTTGGGGCCCATTTGGTTCACCATCCAGCAGTCTAAAGGGAGACTGACGGCAGTAAGGAATTTGGGTTTTAATTCTGTTTTTTGGACTGTAGGGCCCATGTGGGCCATTGTTTTCAGATCCGGACCATGGATCTTGAAGAGGGGGCCTGGGCGATTTTGTTGGTGGGGTCTGATCTGGGTCTTGATCAGTGGAGCCCACGATCTCATCAATTTTTATATCCAGGCGAGATTTTTTTATTCTTTCTGGTAACGTTCTGTACAGAATGTGTTATGTGGGGAAGAAGAGATGGAGGTTCCGGTGGTCTGTGAGAGTAGCAGAAAGTGTAGCCCTCACTCATAAGTTCTGTTAAAGTTTATACTTTTGAAAAAGGACCTTGATTGTTTTATAAACTCAAAATTAGACCCTTTTGACTTATTAAGTTTATTTGATGTAATTTTATTGTGCTTTTATTATTATAATTTTTGTTTATGGGGGTTTATTATTTATTTATTAGATTGGTTTTATTTTGTCACATTTATTGGGTTTTACATTCTTTGAGCCATTTTATTTAAATACATGAAAATAGCCCATGAATATTTGGACCCATAACATATTAAATAAATATTCAATCATTATATGTTTATTTCATAGACCTATTAAATACATGGATCGATTTTAGAGATATAATGGCCTAATATATTATGTTTAGGTGCCTTTGTTGCTAAATGATTGTTTTTCACAAATTAGGTATGCTGAAAAATTCTCTTGTTCATTGAAGTGGGAACAAAATCAGGTGTTTTGAAGATCAATTGTTTCTCAAATCAGGAAAGCTTTATAATTCTATATATTAATTCTTTTTTACTTACACAATTGTTAAATGTATATCATAGAAAGTGCATTTATAATAGTTGTCCAATTCTTGTATCTTTTATTGTAGTTACATATTTTATATAGTTTCATTTGCTGACCGAAATAAATATACTTTTTCATTAATATCAAGCAAGTATGGTACTTCAAAAGCACGTAAATATATGTAAAATTGCGAGATTACAACGCACACTATCCTTACAACTAAAGTGGTTAAATCGATATGATGGTATGAATACGTCCTATATACTTAACATGTTTCTTGCATCAAATCAGTTTTCCGACTTGACAATTCAGTTTGTTATTGTTATTTTTTTACAATTCATTTAACTCTTTTTTTTATTCAACTTGAATTATGAATAAAAAGTCCTAAATCCTTTCTCAGACTTACTTTTAATTGATTATTGATATCCGAACACAGTGTGAAGTTTTCACTGAATACAGGGTGTGAGGTTTTCAACGACAGCAAGATATTGCTATTCCTATTTTGATGAGGGTCCAATCTCAATTCTCCCCCTCAAAAAGTAAAAAATAAAAGACAATTTTTTTATTCATGACCCATGTTTTCAACGATGCATATTGTTTCTCTGGCAAGACATAACATAATGTAATCCATTGATATTTTACAGAACAACTGACACCATAGGAAACACATTTCTACTCTTAACATGGGAAGTGGTTTGCATGAAACCTCAGAAAAGGAACCACTATTAAAAAAGGAAACTTTTCAACTAATATGGTTGTCTTGGGTGAATGAATGAATACTGAATGAATGAGAATGATATCAGGTAAAGAAGGCCCAATCTTTACAAATATGGTGTTTCTCAAATCATGTATGCTTTACAATTTTGTATTGTCTATTTTTTTTTTTATGTATGCAATTGTTGAATATATATCATAAAAGTGCATTGATATTTGTTGTATATGAATTTCGTAGTAGTTGTCCAAACATGATGAATTCTGGTATTTTATATTGTCTTTACTTTTTTGTATAATTTTCTAATTCTTTATTTGAAACTAAATTCATTAGTTATTCTATTGCATTAACTTAAATGAGTTTAAAGATCCTTTTATATTACATTATTATGATGTTTATATGTAAATGTAGTTGCGCCCCCGTGTCTCTGTAGCTCTCATTTTTTTATTAAATAATAAGATAATTTTGAAATGTTGGTTCTTATTATAGGGCCTGGGCTAAGGACGGACCTTTGTTGCTAGTTATATATATTAAAGCAAAGGGGGAGGTAGGCTGTGGGGGGTGCCACCTCATCCCTAAAAATTCTCTCCTTTCAGAAAAATACTTATAAAATCACATAGAGCTTTGGGTGTGAGAGGTGGGCTGTGAGGGGTGCCACGTCATCCCTAAAACGTCTTTTCTTGCAAAGAAATATATAAGAAAAAGTAGTTCACCACACTCATCTAAAACAAATCTCCTCCCTATATCTCCATTTCAATTATCTATTTCAAATCACCTCCCTAAATCTCTCCATTTCATTCAAGATTTTTTATAAAGATAACAAACTCACATCTTTATCATATCTCCTACAATTTCTCTAGCACAACTTCTTCCATCCTTATCACACCTATAATTTCTCCACTTCTACTAAGAAGTTGATAATCCATTTCATTCAATTTTTTTTTATAAAGATAACAAACTCACATCTTTATCATATCTCCTACAATTTCTCTAACACAACTTCTTCCATCCTTATCACACCTATCATTTCTCCACTTCTACAAAGAAGTTGATAATAGCGTAGGATATTTCTTTCAAGTTAAAACCAGACAAACAGGACCACCTTTAAACACATCATGATGCACCTTAATGAATTAGGATAAGAGGACCCCACCAATGCTCATTGGAACACCACATCAACAAGGGTCTACTGACCAAATATTCAATTGGACACACCTTTAGATATTTGGATATGGACATATCTTTAGATGTTACATCATGTGACCCCACTAAGGATCCTCGGAATGACACATCAGCAAGGTCCCACTGTCCAATTGGACACACCTTGAAGGAATTAGGATATGAGGCTCACCGTTAGATGTTACATCATGTGACTCCACCAAGTTATTTTTTCTTTTTTTTTATTAAAGTTATATATATAATAAATATAAACTACTTATTTATTTCTATAAAATTTGTTCTTTTCCGATAATATCTCAGAAAAGAATAACATATTTCATTATATTTTTTTTGACCCCGGGCACCATACCTCTCCATTTAATTTTATAAGCTTACGCTTATGGGGCCTACCCTTGGTCCATCCAAATGGACCAAACATACAACCTCCTTAAATTGTACATGTCCACTAGCTTTTAGTTAGATCTGGATTTAATGGACCGTTGGATCGACTGTGTACCGATCCGAATGGATTGTAGACCATTAAACTTTTGGGACTAGATGGAGATGGTAGAAACCACGGTTGAGACTAATTTTTTACAAAGAGAATGGTCCCAGTGAGTCCTTCAAATCCCCACATCACCACCCCCATGTGGGTCGCCAGGTGGCCCCCACCACAAACTTGAGCTTACCTTAACCTAAGTTTTAGCTTAAGAGAGCTGCCCCTATATAGACACACATTCATACTTGTGTAATGGTCAATGCCTTTAAATTCAAGAAGGCATTATGTTATGTAAGTTTACTTCTCATTTTATATTCTTAGCACGGGTGTTTGGTGCTAGTAACATATTATAACACAAATGACTCCACATCAGAGAGAGACTCCACATGGACCACATCACATGAGAGAGAGAGAGAGAGAGAGAGAGAGAGAGAGAGAGAGAGCACTGATTAGCTTAGCTATTAAAAAAAAGAGGGATTTAGTTTCCTTGATTACCTGAATATGAATGCTGGGAGACTTGCAGGGCCCTTTGAAAGTGATGGGCTTCAATAGAAATGTCTTCCATTTAGGGAGGAGTAAGGTGGGAGTGTCCCCAGCAGCAGAGCATGTCGCATTCCACGCTTTTGTAAAAGCCTATGGACCCAACTCGTAACCATTAGCATTATGAAAAAAATGGTGTTAACCCTCAGCCACTGTGAGCAGTAGTAGTAAAAAACAGGGTTTTAAGTTTGAAACCTGTTTTTTTTATGTTAAAAAAAAGATCCCATAAATCTCAAAATAAGAGTTTGTCCCACATTAGATTTGACTAATGAGTGAATTTATTTTGAATGGCATGGATTTTTAATAAATGACCCACATTATGTAAATTATTTCTATCAACATTAAGTAGAGGAATGGATAAAAAAAAACCTGCTGCAAAAAACAAAAATACGGGATCTATTGGATTTGGGGTTAAGGAGAACAGAAAATATAAGCCCAACAAATGTAAATTGAAAAAGAATATTTGAAAAATCATGAAGTTTTACAAAGCATTGTGTTTTTTTACATGATATGTAAAGATTTCAATTCTTGGTTTCTTTTAGATACAAAAAAAAAAAAAAAAAAAAGATCGAGTCATTCTACAAATGGGTCATATAAGGATAAGTTATACGGTATGAGTTGTAAGAAGTTTTCAGTTAATCGCACATTTATTTGGTTCTCGCAACTTAGGTAGCGTTTGGTTTGCTGTAATGAAGGTCAGAACAGAATGATCATTATAGCGTTTGGTTCGCAAAAATTGACGGAATGACCATTTCCTCCGGAATCCCATTCCCCTATGTAAAGGAATGACCATTCCATTGGGGATGGGAAAGAATGACCATGAGTGCTGCTATTGGCACACCAATTTTTTCTTTTCCAACACAAGGAATTTATCTTTTTTTTATTACGTTTTTACCCCTTCATGAAATGACTAAAATATCCATTACCCATCTTTTCACACACAATCTCTTCTTCTTCCCTCCCACCCATCTCACTCTCCACTTTTCAAAAAAACTCAAAACATATTGGTCAACTCATCTTTCTCCATTTTCTACTCTTGGGCAACTCATCTTCCTCCATCTCCTTCATCTTTCATTCTTCTTGTACTTTATCTTTTTCATTATATTTCTAAAGGATTTCTAATACAATGAAGAAAGAAAACAACAATCAAATGTGTCTTTCAATCAGAGCAGTAGTGGAAAGGTCCGTTTCTTCATTTCTCGCTTGGAACGAGTTGCAGGTCTCGATATGTACGGTCTTTCAGGTCCGAACATATTGCATCTGTTCGGAACTGTACATCCGAACAGAAGGAACATGTTAGAAAGATAATGTCCGAACACTTCTGTTCGGACACTAAGGTCCGAACGGTCTAATTTTGTTCGGAACTACAGTTCCGAACATTTGCATTTTGTTCGGCCACTCAGAGACCGAACAGTCACGATTTCTGGGTTGTAAACCCTTGCGATGATGGATGAAAAACAACCCAAATGTATGAAAAAACACTAGCATTATTTGTAAAATCTTACATTGAATGAGAATCTATCCCCATAATAAGTTTCCATGAAAAACAAGGTAATCTAAGATGAAAAAATGATAAATAAAAATGGGGAAGAAGAATGAAATGGTAATGGTGGAGAGCCCTTTGTTGGAAGAGGATGTGTGTGGGAAGAAAGAGGGAAATGAAGGGATGGGTACTTTGGGAAATTTTGATGTGTGTGGAAAGAAATAATGTAATTTTTAAATTATAGTGATGTGTGTAGAGAGAATTTGTGTGAAAAAAGAAAAAATTTGTGTTCAAATAGAATTTCCCATGACCATTCCATTCCTTTCAATTTTTCGTTAAGACCAAAATACCCTTGTTTCACATTCATCACTATTATAAAAGAGAAGAACTTGTGTGGGCCCCACCTTTATAATAATAATATAATCTTTACATTATTATTATTATTATTATAAGATTATAAAATAGAAGAACTTGTGTGGGTCCCACCTATATAATAATAATATAATCTAAACATTATTATTATTATAATAAGGTTATAAAGGAGAAGAACTTGTGTGGGCCCCACCTATATAATAATAATATAATCTATACATTATTATTATTATTATTATAATAAGATTATAAGAGAAGAACTTGTGTGGGCCCCACTATATAATAATAATATAATTTATACATTATTATTATTATAAGATTATAAAAGAGAAGAACTTATGTGGGCTCTACCTATAGAATAATAATATAATCCATACATCATCTAACAAGGGTATTTTGGTCATATAATCCATACATCATCTAACAAGGGTATTTTGGTCATACTTATGTAAAATTTATTCCATTCCGGACATCATTCCCGGGTACCAAATGCAAGAACATGATTTAGTGGGTTGATTTTTCCAGCGCACCAAATGCTGAAATAGTAATGACTATTCCTGCTTCATTCCATTCCAGGCTCATTCCGGTCTCCTTTCCATTTCTGCCGACAACCATTCCAGTGAACCAAACGCTACCTTAGTGAATACTACTATATTAGATTCATTATAATACATGACACTACTCCATTTAAACACATAAACAATAAAAATCTTTGAAAAAGAAAAGATACTCAATTGTGGTAGAAATTAAGCAATATAATTGGCATAAATTAAGTAAAATTTTCTCATGGATAATTAACAGATGCCATAAGGAATTCCAATTGATTGTGGGTCATATATGGTTCGATAAAGTTACAGCACCTTCTGACAAAATATGGACTAATATATTTGCACTTGAGAACTAATACATACATACTAATTTTATTGGTCATCGATCTAATAGAATCAATGTAGAACATAATAGAGACATTAATATGCTTAGTGAATTGTGGAGAAACAATAAGTATCTCTAGGCTTCGACTTAGAGAGAAATCCTGATTTGAATGAGTCGAACTTAAAAAAATGAACGCCTTTTAAGCATACGGGGGGATCCTCAAATTTCCCCCCAAAGGTAAAATTGACCGTATGATGAAAAACATGATAATGAATAATACATAGATTAATAGTTTCGCCCCTTGTTTATAAAGATGATGATATGGGCTAAGCTCAATGCGTAGCTTATTTGAGCAGTAGCCAAGTGCTCAAACCTAACTAAAGCAAAGCTTGTGTTTGACCCATCAGGCTCAAGCCCAACTTAATCATGCCAGTGGTCTATCAAGCTGAACTCTCAAGGACCAACTAGTTATGTTCCATTTCGAGCTCAATCTTGGCTAAGCTTTAGTCATTTACAAGTGAATGATTTGACTACATATATGCACATAGTCTCATCTTATATATTATGGACTCCCACATGCATCACTCATCAACTCTCACAAATATGAAGGCACATACACAAGCACACATAATCACGAGTTAGTTGTTTTTTTTTTTTTTATTTTGAATATCAACGACATTTTAGTCGAAGAAGAGATATACTTGAGAATCATCTGTTTTGCCATCTCCAACTGCTCCAAAGTCGGTAACATTAAAAATGGACTTTGATTGTCCAGACACCAGTGAAGTTGAGCAAAAGAAAAAGAGAAAGGCCGAAATCACCTACAGTATAAAAGAAAGCAAAGGAAAACAATTAGTATTATTAGAGGGAAGAGGGAGAGAGAGAGAGGGAGAGAGAGAGACCATGGCTGTATTATGAGTTATATAACGCAGAAAAAAACAATTGGGCTAGCTTAAGGTTGTCACTCTTTCTTGTCTTATTTATAGCCTTACCTTTTAAAATTTCTGCGTGCTCTTTGAATGTAGATATAGACACTTGGCTTCGACTGGACATGGACAAAATATATGCATGGTATAATCTTTAGTTCTGATTTCTGAACATGGACAGAATACATGCATAATATGATTTTTAGGTGCTTTCTCTTTAAACAGGATCTTACCTTACGCCGAAAATAGTGTCGAAAAAGATATAAAGATTATCTCATATCTACATCAGATACCAACCGGTGCTATCTCTTACCAAAACAAAAGAACAACACTAACAACTAAAGCAATTTCAACCAGGATCTTCCTACCTCTCTCAACATAATTTTCAAGAACTTATTAAATGATAATCTAGAATGCAAAATAAAATCCTTCACTGTATGTTGCTTTATTGGTGTAGGTTTATGGTCCCAACAAACAATCCCATTATGATAGGGATTTATCAAGTCAACCCCTTTGGACATTTATACGTACACTGTTGATAGGGATTTATATCAAGTCAATTCCATTTTAGCCATCTATTTAATCATGCTAAACTAAATGACTGGAAGTTTAATTAGGCATGATAAACTTCAGGTGCTGAGTGTCTTCAAGGGTCTTGATTGTCTGAAAGACGGGTTTAGCTTATAAAATTGGGCAGTGGTGAAACTGGAAAATCTTTCTTGAGGGGGCCACTATGAGGGACAGAATGAGGCTCGGATTTGATTCTGTTTAAGCGGGCATGGAAATTGATCTAACATTGATGGGCCATGTTTAGTGTCTTAAACCACAAGCTGGATCTGGGCCTACGCTCACAAGTCCAATAGACTCTTTTTAGATGTATTTCACACCCTCAATTCCGGTCCCGAAAACTATGCAGAAATTCGAATTTGACGGCAGACATCCATGATCTTAGTCCCCAGTAAGGTCCAATTTAAAATCTTGACGAACTTTTAATATGATCATTTAAGCAGAAGCATATAATACAAAATCGGTTGAAGCAATGTGAATCTAGATCCATCCATCGGTGTCATTCACACATGTAGCAAATGTATATGTGCAAGTCATAACTACAAGTTCCATATGAAATAAAGTGGGGCATCTCAAACATTAAGACATCCAAGTCATCACTCCAAACTCAGACCCTCCCAATTCAAAAATTTGACCCTCGATCCAAGGGTCCAATCCATTCGGATCAGTGAAAACTCAGTTGATCTATTGTAATTTAGGGGGTCCCATGTGTGTGGATGATTTGGATGTCTTACACATAGAAGCCCAATGCAACATATGAGATTTTCGGATTCTATCACCATGTTAATATGTAAGAGCGCACAATAAGGTCAAATTACTATGAAATGTTATTCAAGATGTAAGAGCCACTGTAATGCATGGGGCGTGTCCCATAAAGCATCCCATAACAACTGACATGAAACTGCAAGTACCTTGAAGCAAATACATATAAATTTTCACTTAAAGAACAAAATGCAGCCACTTTCTTACTCTATTTTACACCATTCAACCAAAGTCAATCCATCACATTCATACTCTATTTTACACAATCCAATTACAAAAATCATAAGAAGTCTCAAACATCATACAATACATTTAAAAAAACAAAACCACATCTCCTTCCAAGTCCAGTACATGATATCCCACAGTCATTAACAACTATCTCATCTTTGTGTCCATGGAGATAAATTTTATCCTGTGAAAGCTAAAAATGTGAAAACAGATGCCACAAGTCAAACAATAGCTAGCATAAAATAATATCTATATAATAAGGGAGCTCAGTTTTTGAATTCCCCATATTTTGGACCCTTGGATTTATGTATATAAATCCTAGGGATATTTTGGACCCTTGGATTTAAGAGGGGAATGAAATAAGGGGCTAAAAGTTGGAGAAATTTACAAGTTTTTGCCATCTCCATCAAAAGCACGTTCACATCTTGGTTTGTACGGTGCAAAAAGTGGCAGCAAGTTTGAGTTATTTACAGGTATTACCATCACTTCTTCATTTAAAAGAAAAGCAAGAGTGTTTACTTTCTTATTGTTCTGCCATTGATAAAAAAGGTGTCAAAAGCAAAAAAAAAAAAAAAAAACTTTTTTGTAAGGGAGCTTCGTTTTTGAATTCCCCATATTTTGGACCCTTGGATTTATGTACGTAAATCCTAGGGCTGAGATTAAGAGGAAAGGGGTTGAGGGATTCAAGGGGGTTTGAGAGTCCGGAGATCTGAGACACTACTTCCCCAAATCCCTGGACTCTTTCTCCCTTATCCGGGCGATGGGTCAAGGAGTCTGGGCCAAGTCTGGGGTTAGGTTCAGGTTAGATGGGTTTGGGTTAGGTTTGGGTTCAGATTGATTTGGGCTAGAGTTTGATGGGTTGGATTGGGTCAGGTCTGACGGGTTTAGTAAAGGGCCCAATCAGGGTCTGGATCATAGGTTTGGGGCAAAAAAAGCTGGGCTGCAGTGGGGTCCGGTTTGGGCAATAATCACTGAGACCCAGGTTTCGCAGATTTTGATCCGCCCGTCGGATTTCAAAGTTCTATATATGGATGGAAAGCCCTCGATGAGCAGATCGCGATGAGCCAACTTTTGGGGGCGATCAAAGGGTATAGAAGTGATAGGTGATTTTTCAGGTGGGCACCCCGGAGGTGCGGGACCTACTATTGTGACTTTTGATCCTCCCGTCGGATCTCGAAGTTCTATATATAGACGGAAAGCCCTCGATGAACAGATTGCAATGAGCCAATTCCTAGGACAATCAGAGGTCTATGAATAATATGTGATCTTTGACTCGGGACCTAAACAAGACATCGTTAAATAGATTGGACCGAATTACCCCTCATAGGGTGTCGAAATTCAGGTTAGTTATTAGGTGGTCAAAAGAAGAGTAATTAGATTTAGTTGTGCTCAGAACATGATACGCCGTGCCTTTAGTAGGGGTTAGACCAGACCGGATTTATTAATATAAATAAATAATAAATATTTTTTTAAATGGACCCCTGATTATGTGGTGCCCCAAAGGACCAACCCGAAAAATATGATGTAAATGGACCTCTGATTATGTGGTGACCCAAAGGACCAACCCGGAAAATCCAAGTATGGACCTTTTAGGGGACCCAATTGATAATCAGATCTTATTCTGAGTCCAAGCATCTCCGGACCTGAATACTTGAATACATGTGTATTTAGTGTAACATTGTTATTTATTATATATAAATTATATGGTAATAGTAATATGTTGGGCTTTGAATTGGGTCGTACGTAGGTCTGGATCCAATTAGTCCCACTAGAGAGTAGAGACGACGGGGGGAAAAAGCATTCTCTCTCCAGTCTGGGTATATCAAGCTTTCCATACAACAATAAATGGTTACGAATCAAACCTGGCTTCATATGGCTATAAACTGAGACCATGGCCCTACTGAAATGCATAGATCCATCATTCAGCGCACCTAGAGATGAGTCTTAACACTAGGCCTAATGGCCTATAACATGGACGAGGCACCATGGACGTATCTAAATCATGAGAATTGAAACAACGTTGTGGGCTATATACATTGCGTCAAACACCAAACACAGCCAACATTGTGGGCTATATACGTTGTGGGCTAGATACCATATGTGAGCTGAAAATGAAAAAAAAAGAAAAAGAAAAAAGCTTAGGAAAAAAAAATGAAACCAGTCTGGACCACTTCGGACCGGACCGGACCGGACCACTTATATGTGGTCCGGTCCGGTCCTTCATTTTAGGACGGACCGGAAATCCGGTTGTGCAGCCTTACTACCTGCAGTGCATGTAGCATTCCACGCTTTTGTGAACGCCTATTACCCAAATCATACCCATTAGCATTACAATTAATGGTTTCAACCGTCAAACCACTCTGAGCATTAGTAGTAAAGCACCACTCGGTCATTATAGGGATTGAGCCCTATAATTAGATTGAAGGAAGAAAACGTTTACTAATTACGAAAATTTGTTAACCATTGTGCATGATCTCGCAAGTTTAGCAGGCTTGGCTTCATGATCTTGAGCTGAGATTGTGAGCTGTGGACTTGAGCTTAACTCAATTACCTGTCGTAAACTCAAGTAAGGTCATGCTCAGCTTTGCTTCATAAGTGTGTTTTGTTCCGTAAATACTCACCCACCACACCACGGGAAATTTTACTTGCACCCACCTTTTGTGCCGAGCTCACCCATGTATGTACAATTTTCTTCATGTAAGTGGGTGTGCTCAGAAAAAATATGGGTGCAAATAGAATTCCCCCCACACCACACACACTACCTTGGCCAATAGCATCCTGGTTTGTTCCAGGAAAGGATAAGTTCCCCACCATGCAAGTGAGATTCTATCGGTCATCCTTCTAATAGAGTTAATCCATAAAGATTCATCTAGTGTAACGACCTAACTTACCCAGTATGATATTGTCCTCTTTGGCTCAGGGCGGACCATTCAATGACCCAGGCCTCAAGGTTTTGCTTCTGAGGCCCATTAAGCCCCAAAACGCATCATACTAAGTCAAGGAGGCATCGCACATTTAAGCCCAGTCTCTGGGCGGTCTCTTGGAGATACCACTCAGAGGAGAGCCGCCCTCGGCTCTGATAGCATTTCTGTAACGACCTGACTTACCCAGTATGATATTGTCCTCTTTGGCTCAGGGCGCACCATTCAATGACCTAGGCCTCAAGGTTTTGCTTCTGAGGCCCATTAAGCCCCAAAACGCGTCATACAAAGTCAAGGAGGCATCACACATTTAAGCCCAGTCTTTGGGCGGTCTACTTGGCGATGTGGGATCTTACAATTGCCCAATCTTATATTGAAGAAACAATCCCAGGACTCCAAGCTTTGTGATTGGCCTCAGTCCATCTTCTAAACCTGATAATTTAACTTCTACCTTAATAGAAATTAGCTGCTCCCCCATCAGACCTTCTTGTCCATGTTACTTCTCAGGTAGCCTCCCTGGTGTAGGGCGGCACAGAACCGGACCGTATTTCTTAAAAATAATAAATTTTTTTTTTCATATAGATGAGCCCATGAGGCATAAGCCCAACACCATTTGTAAAACCCATCATTCATTCATTGACATTTGCCCACTTTTTAGATGTGAAGTGAAAATGAAAAAAAAAAAAAAAAAAACGAAAAAAAAAAAGTGAAAAAAAAAAATGAAAAAAAAAAACAAAAAAAAAAAAAAAAAAAAAAAAAAAAAAAAAAAAAAAAAAAAAAATGGAGAAACCGGTCCGGACCATTTAAGTGGTCCAACCGGACCGGTTGGACCGGTCCGGTCCTTCATTTTAGGCCGGACCGGAAATCCGGTCCGACCGGATTCCGGTCCGAAAACCGGACCGGAAATCCGGGTGATCACCCCTACCCTGGTGGTAGATTTATCTCCTTTCAAGGTCAAACGTAATAGGAAATCCAAGAACAGAGGATCCACATCTTTTGCTCCCAAAACCAGGAGTTCCATAGGCCCACCCTTCCCCACTAAAGTTTAATGGTTAAGATCTTTTATTGGAACTGTAGAGGCACTTGCAATAACCTTACAAAAACTATGTTACATCATTTAATTGTTGTTCATTCTCTAGACCTTGTTTTCCTTTCCGAGCCCAAGGCACATTTCTACTCTTTCAACTTCAGTGGAATCCAGTCTATCGGCCTTAACTCCTCCTTCTCAAATACCAGTAGCTCTCACCTTGTCCAGTCTTTCTCTCTTCTAGATCTTTCAACTCAGCACATTTCAATTAGTATTTCTGATTCCTCTCCTCCCCACTCTAGCATTATCAAGGGAGTTTATGGGTCTACTGATTATAGATTAATTAAGGAGAACTCCCTGGGATTATCTAGTTAACTCCTTATCTACGGTTTTACCCTGGTACATGATTGGAGATTTTAATGCTCTTCTTCTGGCCAAAGAGAAGTTTAGCACTCGCCCTCCTTTTTCCCTCTCAGTGAAGGACTTCAATGATATGGTTATGGCTTCAGGCCTTAAGGATCTAGACTTCAGAGGAAACAATTTCACCTGGGCCAACAACAGACAAGCTAGTACAGGCTTATGTTGTAGCTAGGCTTGGTCGTGCTGAAATTGGGCTTCCTTTGGATCTTGCATGTGGAAGTCAATTAAGCCTAGCTATCTCCTTTTTTTTTTTAATTGGGCTGCAAACATATGGGCTGACCTTGGAAACTCAACTTGGGGGGGCGGGGGGAATTGGAGATGGGGAAATTGTAAGTATTTGGCATGATTGTTGGTTGCGCGACTCTGCAACTGCAGCTTCTTTCCCCAGTTTCTTTTCTCCCACCTGGACAAGGGTTCAACTCTTATTATTGATCAGATCTGTCTAATCCCTCACTATCTTTCAGAGCCCATTAAGCAGCACCCGAACTCAATTTATGCAATTTCTCTCCCCCTATCCCTAATACTGCCTCTTGGATTAGGAACTCATCTAGCAATCTCTCAATCAAGGAAGCTTGGAACCTTGTAAGATCTCGTGCAGCTCTTGTCAGATGGGCAGATCTGGTTTGGAACATCCTCGTAAGGTCACGCCTTTCTTAATTTATTCTTGGAGAATGCTTCACAGGAAAATGCTAACTCATGCATGAATCCAATTACTTATCCAACAGTAGTGATTGCTCACAATTTTGCAAATGAGAGAATCTAGCTTTCCCTTCACACTCACGCACACAAAAATGAACATTTCTAGCAATCTTGAACGCACTTAGAAATAGCTCATAGGTGATGTGCGTTGTATATATATGAATGTGTGTGTGTGTGAGAGAGAGAGAGAGAGAGAGAGAGAGAGAGAGAAGAGTGAAGTTTTCTATTTATTTGGAAAGTTTGGAAGACATCATAAATACATGAAAAAAAAAAAAAAAAAACATCATGAGAAATTTCAAGATGCCTCCTTTAATTTCACAATTGATGATGACGAACGAATTAGAAGTAAGAGCCAGTGTCCACGCAATCTTTAGGTATGCAGTTGGTGCAAGGAGGTCCACAGGCATATTGACAATAGGCTTCAAGTTTCCTTCCAACTGCCGAAGTTATATTAACATCCCCCAGAACAATATCCGTGCACCCCTGCGGACCCGGACCACATTTCATCGATATAGCGTCAGCTTGGGTTGCAGTCCCATGAAATCCAATAAAACTCACGTTGCTCACTTTAAGTACCGATTGAACATCCTTCGCAAATCATACAAATCAACTCGTTAACAAGTCAATTCGAATTAGATATTACTAGAAAGGATCATATAAAATTTTCCTTAAGTTTTCAAACAAGCTTCTTCTGTAATAACACATTCTTGATCAGGCCTGAGTATTAGACCCATTTTAGAAACAATCTAGACCTTACAAAGAAAAGAAAAAAACTATCAATGCCCTGGTTGAAACCCAAGTTAGTTTGCTTGCACAAGAAATGCCCAGTTGAATTTGTACTAGCATTGTCAAATACACAAAATATATATACTTGATGGAGTATAGGATAAAGCCAACTTACGCCTTTGGGATCATATTCCTGATCAATAGTAATGGCTCTTTGGACATTGTTCAAAATAATGTTCTCGTAAGAGATGCTTCTCGCATACCCAGACCCTCCCTGTTCACAAATGAAAAAAAGAAAAAGGCCTTATCAATTGGAAGGAACTAAGGCAAATTGCAGTTTGTCATACATGTGTGTATATCTGTAAATGAAACCCTCAAAAGCAAAACCTCAGCTACCTTCTTTGTTTTGATCCTTGCTGCCCACATGGTTTCTGTGAAAGTCGAATGGCTGACATGAATATCTTCTACAGCTGTAAACGACTGTCCTCCTCCTAAGCTTCCAATGCTGTGAGAGTGCAACCAAATGAAGAATATATATATATATATATATATATATATATATATATATATGAGCAAAGCTCTTCTAAGCTCAAGCTTAGGATAAGGAAAGCTCAAGTGTGTGATGGGGCCCACTTGGGGACCCACATGGGGATGGGGTGAGGGGATTCCAAGGACTCCTTAGGATTTTCCTCCCTGCAAAAAGTCAGCCTCAACCCTGATTTCTATCATCTCCATATGGGCCCAAGAGTTTAATGGTCAACAATCCATTCAGATTGATATATATAGTCAATCCAACGGTCCAGTAAATTCGGATCTTACCAAAAGTTGGTGGACATGTGTAATTTAAGGAGGTCAAGTGTTTGGTCCATTTGGATGAACCAAAGGTGGGCCCCGCAAGCACGAGCTTACGAAATTTTCTCCCTAAGCTCGAGTTTAGGGGAGCCTTACTCTATATGTATATATAAACCTGTAGCTCTTCAAACTTGTGACATTTCACTAATAAGGCCTTCCAACCCCAATTAGTTTGTTACGGAAGATTTTCAATTCGATTCACGAAACATGTAGGGCTTATATTCTGGTAATGTTCATAAGCTGAGTCCTATAAATCAATCAGTGGGCTAAAAATTTGAGCCACTCTAACGAATTGCACCTTATCATGTATCAACACTAGTCCACTTACTGTCTATATCTAAGTCCAATAAGAGTTGGCCACACCTTAAAATTGATTGCCAATAAAATTAAACATGGAAAGCTTCTGTGGTTTTTGTTTTAACCATGTGTTTTCATTGAAGACGACTGATGGGGGATTCTACCTACCTTATGCCATGGCCAGGCCCACATGTGATGTAGCTGATATTAACATTTGATGTGCCGTTGTTTATGGCAATGCAATCATCTCCTGTGATGTATTGATAAAGATAGGATCAGTTCTAATAGATACAAGCAGTAGGATTGAATTAGAACTAGAATGCAGATAGATGTGAAATACCTGTTGAGATTATACAGTTGTGAATTTGTATGTTATTCAAGTTTGCTATGTCAATTCCATCTGTGTTTGGGGAATCTCCTGGAGCTGTAATGGTCAGGTAAGAGAGGACTGCACCGTCGCACATGTTCACACTAATGTGATTCCTTGGGTTGTCGTGTAGAGACAGACCACTGAGTTGAAGGCCATTGCAAGCATTGAAGTACAGAGCCTAAAATCCACCCAAATAAGCATTAAGCAAATATTAGCATGTAAGTATGTTTCATCTAAAACCCACCACGGCCAACTTTATGATGCTTAGTTGTGGCATGGATACGACAGGAATCTGTGATGGATTTGGCAAGTTTATATATAAAATGTAAAGTATCAAATATGATACGACATGACACATTGCCTATTTTAAAGTATCCGAACATTGCATAGCTTTACCGTAAAACATATGTAAGCTCAAAAAGCTATAAGTCCCCACTGATTCAAACTTGCCCAAGTATATTCCAAGTTATTAAGTCAAAATTCGGCCAAACTTATAAATATATGACCATAGCAGAAACAAGGTCTCATAAAATTTTTTTTTATTTTAAAAAAGCGCTTGCTTCCAATCTGAAAAATGTATCACATCAGCTTATATAGATAAATATCTTTCTAAAATTTTAAAAATCATGCGTTTTTTTCTTTCAAAGTTATATAGTTGACTAACTTGACTCATTTTGACATTGATTGTCTTGACTAACAAGGTTTACATATTTCCCCATTTGCATATGAACGAAGGAGAAAAAACAAGGAGCGGATATGTAATTACTTACAGTTGGGCGTAAGCCTGGTGGGCATATCTGCAAAAGAAGAAAAAAGGACCAAAAACATATGAGAAGGAGATAAACCAAGGACTAACAGAAGACATAAAGAGAAATATTTATGAATACAAGTGGTATATTGTTACACTTTTATAAGTCATCCGTGACCAAATTAGGAGTGTCATGGGTTGGCTTTGGGTGGGTTGGGCACTATGAATAATATGCATAATGTCAATCAAGCCCGGCCCATTTATTTATCGATTTGGAAATTAATTTGAAAGCTAAAAGGGTCAATTCAAACCGGTCATCAACAGTTGAGTTTAAGGCGTGGGAATAACAGCAATGAATTTCATCTTATTAATTGGGTCAGAAGTGAAAACATAGCTAGGCAAGCCAAAAATACAATTGAGTAAACCCAACCCCTGAATTACAGGACTGGACTCAGGTTGGATTGACACAGTTTGGGTCAAGAATTGCCACCACTAGACTCACTAAGGATCTCCAAAATAATGCATTTAATATGATTATTGGCAGCACCTAAACACTTTACTTTATTAGATTAGTGTAGTTGGTAATTTGTAAAAATGAAAAGGTACATAAATGTAAAAAATACAGGTGGTTATCTATAATATATCTGCTGATCAGGAATATCCTAGATTTTGGCTAGTGGAAACCTGAGAGAGGAGGGTTTGGATTGATGATAAGTAGGGCCCACATAGGAAGTGAGAATTTCAAAGATTACATGTGAATCATCTTAGATTTATTGAAAGCTACAGGGCCTGTTTATAGAGTTCATTACAAACATCATAATATCTATTTAATCTGGTCATAATAATAAGAGATATCTTGATCTAACCTAATTACATTAATTATATAACTAATGATGATAATCTAAAAGATCTGATGGATAACGAAATTCCATACCCTTTCTTATCTGTATTCTCTATTTGAAGTGTGTGCAGTACATCTCCATAAAAACTTCATACATGGCATTGTGATTTGTGTGTGCATGCGTTTTTTTTTTTTTTTTTTTTAATGTTTACTCGTGAAGTTGGCTGTGTTGGTACAGTGGACCACCACAACAAACTCCATATTGGGAGTAAGTCTTCATGGATTTGTTCTTGGGTTCTACCCAAAAGGCCTCAATGGAGTACTTAGTCTAACTTATATACCCACAATGTTTTCCAATTATAGTCGATGTGGGACTTTGGTTGCACATCTCCAACAGGCTGGACCCTTAAAAGACCCGACTAACATGGGAGTGAATCCTAGCACATATTGAAAAGAAAACCACTTACACATGCAGGAAAGAGAATAGCCTTTAGGCATAGCAGGGCGGACCCTCAGATCAGACTAAGTAGCAGATGGGTGAAAACAGGACTCCTAGCCATAGGTAATAGGTTACCCCTTTATTCTCATATTGATATACATATATACATGCGGACCTGGTTTTGATGTAAAGTTTTTTAAGATGGTATCTGAGTATTAAAAAGCAAATGCGATGAAGGGAAACATAGAGGGGTTTGGTTACAAACTCTGGAATTCTGTTCGCAGGGCCACCAAATGCTTCCTTGGCCACCCACGCGACCCATTCCATCGACGATGAGGCCATTAATTCCCGAGAAAGAGATCCAAGCTTCAGCTCCATTCCAATCTGCAAAATTTGTGGGCGCTACCAAATCCGCTAACACCTGCTCATTTGAACAGCAGTCACTATGTAATAATGTAAGGTGGACAAACGAGAAAAAATTGATCTGATTCTCTCTGCATTTCACTTCTTCATTGTTTAGTGCAACACTTTCATACACTGTTTTTTTTTTTTTTTCCACTGTGTGTAAGAGAGGAAAAAAATTTACTCGCGTTCCTCAACAGAGAGTATTTCGATTAGCTATGGAAGGGGTAAGAATGAAAGATCACACAAATAAAAATCTGCGGGGTGCAGCTATCAATGTTGGAATCATTATCAATTCTAATATATTTCATATTACAATGACTCAATATGATGAGTAGAGAAAGAGAGGGAGATTGATTAGCTAGTAAAACGGGGTATCTGTTTCCTTGAATACCCGAACGTGAACGTTTCTGGAGTTGCAGGGGCCTTTGAAACTGACGGGCTTCAGTAGAAATTTCGTTCTCGAATTGATGAATAAATATGAAATGTTTCCAGACGCACTGCATGTTGCATTCCACGCTTTTGCAAAAGCCTACGTGCCCAAATGAAAGAAAAAAAAAAAAAAGTTACCCAATTAGAACTACAAAAAAGTATTCCTATGCGTGTCTCTCACCCTATGGTAAGGGATAGATGCACTTGAATATTTCCCTTATATATGTATGTATGTATATGTAGATGGATATTCCTATGCATCATTCCCTCACCATATGGTGAGGGACAAACTTAATAGGGCCCACTGGTCATTCATGGGACTCGTAGGGGATGGAATAGACATCTTGGATGAGCCCATATATCAAATTTGGGGTCAATCCCATGCCTCTAACCCCTTCATCCGTGCCCCACAAATTTAACAACTTTATATTAAAGGAAAAACCTTGACCCTCGATCCAACGGTCCAATCCATTTGGATAAGTGAAAATTTAATAGGTCTTATGTACTTATGGGAGTCTCATATGTGTGGATGGTTCGGATGTATTATAAAGTCAACCCTACTATGTTGTCCCTCACCATGTTATGGTGAGGGATGGATGCACATGAATATCCGCCGTATATGTATATGTATATGTATATGTATATGTATATGTATATAGATACACATATAGGAGAAGCTCTACTAAGCTAAAGCTTAAAATAAAATAAGCAAGTGTGTGGTGGGGCCCTCCAAGGGGCCCACATTAGGATGGGGTTGGGGGAATCTCAAGGACTCCTTGTGACCGTCTTTTGTGCAAAAAATCAGCCCCAACCGTGGTTTCTATCATCTCCATCTGGGTTCCAAAAGCTTAATGGTTAATAATCCATTCGGATCGATACACAGTCGATCCAACAGTCCAGTAAATTTGGATCTGGCCGAAAGATGGTGGACAAGGGCAATTCAGGGGAGTCGTATGTTTGGTCCATTTTGATACACCAAGTGTGGGCCCCACAAGCGTGAGCTTTAGTTTAGGAGAGCCTTGCCCATATATATATATATAGATGGGAATTATTCGAAGTGAGAACTAGTTCTCATATATTATATGAGAACTTTTTTGCAGGGCTCAATTAGCAACCCATCCAAACCTAGCAACCAATAGGGAACCCCTTGATAGTCACTAATCCCAAGGATTGACACACATCCGAATGGACTGAACCGTTGGATCGAAGGTTGAATATTCTTTTGAATATGAAGCCATTAAACTTGTGGGCCATGGATGAAGGGGTTAGGGGCATGGGTTTGGAGTCAAACTTTATACTTGGGGCGGTCTCACATAGATCTTTCCATCCCCCCTGGTCCCATCCCCAAATAGGGTCCATAATTGGGCCCCACAAAAAAGTTCTCATATAATATATGAGAACTAGTTCTCAACTGAATATTAGCATATATATTATATCAATGTAAGGGGTGACTCATTGGATCCATATCCAATGTCTACAACCTAAACATGAGGGGTACTTACTGGAGAGTTACTCTTATAGTTGTCTGAGAGTTACTCTCATTGGAGCAATATTTTTCCATATGTGTGTGTGTGGCTGTTAGAAATAGGTAATACTTTGGGTCATTGAAGAATAATCCCTTGAGAGGCTATTCGGAAATGAGCTAATTAGATTAAGACATAAAATGAAAGCTTGATTTCTTTGTCTAATTACAATTAGTTTGTTTGGTAAAATTATGAAAATAACTCTTATTTCATTTGGTACGTAATTGGGGCCCTCCTTTTAAAAAACTACAAAGTATAACCCATCATTTACTTTATTTTGAAAATTTTATGAGGTCATATTTGTTTAAAACACATAAATTTTACATTGTCCACCCTCAATTGTTTTAACTAAAAAAAAACCTAAAAAAGGTTGAACTGCTAAACTTATGAGAGACAGAAGCTCTAATTTGTAAATAAATTCTAGGGGATTTAACCGAAAAAAATAGATTAGGTGACCACCATACCAAAAAGGTAATTTTAAGTGCTCTTGCACTAAATCGGTCATTTTACCCGAAAACGTATTTTTTTTAATATTTTCTACTAGGGTCCCTATCGACATTCATTTGCAATGTTAAGGGTCGATTGAGACCCTACGGTCCATCCTAACCTTCACAGAACTCCCATTTACTTTGTTTGTAGGATCTCAATCGATTATTTGTAATGTTAAGGGTCTTTATCGACCATGCGGTGTACGCTTATAAATGCACGAAACTCAGCCCTTATTCCCTGTTATTAAAAAAAAAAAACGACCATGCTTGACTTGCTTCCCCTCCGTAGGATATTCCCACATCTTGAAGACCATTAAAGCCAAATGTCGTTGTTTGGTGGAGAACATTAAAGTGCATATGCTATTGTTTGAGGCAGACCAACGAAAATGTCGAGTTTGTACTTTGCCATAAAATCTGATTTTTTACTTTTTAGAAACACTTTTTATAATTCCTAGTTCCATGTCACCATGGCTCGATGGAGGACCGCTATGAACCACTATTGGCAGTTGATGTGTAGTCACAGCCAACGCTGAGAAAGAAGAAGGAAACAAACAAGAGAGAAAATCGGGCTTCTATGCCTAAAATGTATGAACGGGTCGATCGCAGGGTCGCTAGGGGACCTTAACATTAAAAAAAAAGGTCGATAGGGACCCTAGTAGATGTTAAACAGGCCCAAGGCCCATGGAAGATTCAGTTATATCTCACGTGGATTATTTTGTGACACAATTGTGCATGTTATTTTATTAGTAGCTTTCCTATCTTAGATAGATTGTGGTTTTCCTAAACTAGAATAGATATTGCTGTAATAACCTAAATTAGAGCCTTCATTAAGGCATGTAATATATATATATAGTGGGTAATGATCTCCAAAGAGACACGACAATACATTCTCAGTTTGGTATTCAAACTCTTGTTTTCTAAGTTCCGTGATCATCAAATTGTCATGGTATCAGAGCACAGGTTTAGGGCGTATAACCGATTGTACAAGACATGTCCATCCTATGATGATCTTCATGTTTTTGGGTCAATTTGCTTTATGCATCTTCCTCCTTCGGAAAGGACCAAACTAACAGCTCAATCAGCTAAGTGTGTTTTTTTAGGATATGCACCCTTCCAGAAAGGGTTCCTTTGCTATGATCCCAACATTTGTCGCATCCGTACCTCTAGGAATGTTGTGTTTTTTGAAACCAAGTATTTTTCTCACCAACACCTTGATCCTCCGGACCCCTCATTAGTTACCTTACCTGGTTTTTCTGAAAACAAATCTATCGTTCGATTTAATCCAAACTGTGTGTATCACAGACGGGACAAAGATGCGCCTACAGGTACTCCCCCTCTTGATCTTCCTCCGGCATCGGGTCTGCCTCCGGAACTTGGTCCATCCAGCCCTCCTTCATTTCATCGCTCCACTCGCATCTCAATCCCGCCAGACCGCTATGGGTTCTCTCATACTTCCTTAATGTCCACTTTGTCGTCCTCTTGCATCCCGCAATCCTATTCTCAGGCTGTGCAGCACCAATGTTGGAACCAGGCTATGCAAGAAGAATTGGAGGCTTTAGAATAGAATCACACTTGGGATGTTGTCCAGTCTTCTGTGGGTGTCAAACTTATTGGTTGTAAGTGGATTTTTTTATCTCAAGTTAAAATCAGATGGCACATTGGATCGATATAAGGCGTGTCTCGTCGCCCTTGGAAATCGGCAGGAATATGGCATCGATTATGATGAAACTTTTGCTCCCGTCGCCAAAATGACCACGATTCGCATAATTTTTGCCATTGATGCATCTCAGTCTTGGCCTCTATATCAGATGGATGTCAAAAATGCGTTTTTTCATGGAGATCTCAAAGAACATGTTTATATGCGTTTGCCTCATGGGTACTCACCTGGGAAGGGTATGGTTGCCAAACTCCGTCGCTCCCTCTATGGTCTGAAGCAAGCTCCTCGTGCATGGTTTGAGAAATTCCAAGATGCTCTTGTCCAATTGGATTTTCATCCGAGCCAGTATGATCCTTCTATGTTTTTACATCATGCTCCGTTCGGGATTACTGTACTACTGGTCTACGTTGATGACATTGTAATTACCGCAGGAACTCCAAGATTCTCTTAATAAGACACTTCACATGAAGGATCTTGGCCCATTAAACTATTTTCTTGGTCTTGAAGTACATCAATCGAGTAAAGGAATAGTTCTCAATCAACACAAATACATGGTTGACCTCATTGACTTGGCTGACATTACTGTTTCAACTCTAGTAGATACACCGGTCGAACTGAATGTCAAACTCAGTAAAAAGGACGGTGACCTTCTTCCTGATCCTATCACATATCGCCAGTTAGTTGGTAGCTTGATCTACCTTGCGATTACTCGCCCTGAGATCTCCTATGCGGTAAACCTAATGAGTCAGTTCATGACTGCTCCTTGTCATCTTCATATGACTACTGTTCGTCGCATCATTCGGGACCTTATTCGCACATCGACTCGCGTGTTATTTTTTTCCATCAAACAATCCTTTCTCTCTCACCGCTTATTCTGATGCTGATTGGGTCGGCTGCCCGGATACTCGCAAATCTACCACTAGATGGCGCATGTTTTTGGGTACCAGCTTGATTTCCTGGAAATGCAAGAAACATGAAAAGGTTTCCAAATCTTCTACCGAGGCTGAGTACCGAGCCATGTCTGATGCGTGCTCCGAGATTTTTTGGCTACGCGGACTACTTTCCGACATTGGGTTCCCAGCGAAAGGTGCTACCCCACTCTATGCGGATAATACAAGTGTCATTCGGATTACTGAAAATCCGATTCTCATGAACATACTAAGTACATCGGTTGATTGTCACTTCATACGTGATGAACTTAAGCGTGATGTCATTAGTCTTCCGCATGTCTCCACTGAGCTTCAAATTGCTGATATTCTTACTAAGGGCCTTCCACGACCGCGTCATCAGTAGGGATGGCAACGGGTCGGATCGGCAATATCCGCCTCCATATCCAAATCCAATTCTCCGTATCAATATCCGCTTCGATATCCAAACGATATCCATTCTATCCTCCATCCCCGCCTCCAAACGGAGATCGGATATCCAAACGGAGAATCGGATATCTGAATCATTAAAAAAATATTAAAAAGACAATACAACTCAAAATTTAATTTAAGCATTAAAAACATTAAAAAGACAATACAATTCAAAATATATCCAAAAATAAACTTTCAAAATAAAGTCATTCAAGTTTCAACACACTCTAGTCATACAAATCCCAATTAAATCCAAATTAGTTTTAATTCAAAATTTCAACCAACAATATATTGATATATATATATGGTGTAATATATATATAATATTATATAAGATAAGGGGGAAAACAAAACTGCAATTAAGGGTTAAACGGATATCCAAACGGGTCAGATATCGGATATCCAAACGGATATTCGGATCGGATATCTCCATATCCGCCTTCGATCCGATCTCCGAATTTTTTTTAAAATCCATATCCGAATCCGACCCGATCACCGAAAAAATCTCCGAAATCCGTATCCAAAAGGAGCGGGTATCGGATCGGACTAGACAGAATTGTCATCCCTAGTCATCAGTTCTTGGTTGGCAAATTGATGCTTGTTGATTCTCCCGCATCAATTTGAGGGGGGGTGTTAAACAGGTCTAAGGCCCAAGGCCCATGGAAGATTTAGTTATATCTCACTTGGATTGTCTTGCGACACAGTTGCACATGTTATCTTATCAGTAGCTTTCCTATCTTAGATAGTTTATTAGTAGCTTTCCTATCTTAGATAGATTGCGGTTTTCCTAAACTAGAATTAGATATTGCTGTAATAACCTAAATTAGAGCCTTCATTAAGGCATGTAATATATATATATATATAGTGGGTGAAGATCTCCAAAGAGACACAACAATACATTCTCAGTTTGATATTCAAACTCTTGCTTTCTTAGTTCTGTGATCATCAAATTGTCAGTAGAGAATGTTAAAGAAATTACGTTTTCGGGCAACATGACTTATTTGGTGCAAGGGCACTTAAAATTACCTTTCCGGTATGGTGCTCACCTAATCTGGTTTTTCAGGTAAAATTCTCTAAATTCTAAAATAAGAAATTTAATTAGAGCTTTACCAAACACTCTAAGATGCAAGTAAGCTCTAAATCATAAATTCAGGGCATATTTTAATAATTTCCCCAACTCAAGCTATGTCAAGATTCTATCAAGCTGAACTAATTATAAAGAGCCATATACCAACCCTGGAACCCGCTCTGATACCTTGTAAAGAGCCTTATACCAACCCAAAAGCTTAAGCTGATGGTGAAATGCCCATACAGGTATATTAAGACATGTCAAGCCTATTATTTAGGCGATGTGGGATGTGGGGCTTCCTAATACAAATAGCCATCCACACATGCACCGCTCATCAACTCTCACAAGTATGTTAGCACACACAATAACAAGTTAGAGTGTGTTCTCTTAAGAAGAAATATACTTGAGAATCATCTGTTTTGCCATCTCCAACTGCTCCAAAGTTAGTAACATAGAGAACGGAGTCTGATTGGGCAGGCACGTAGGAAGCTGAGCACAAGAGAAAGAAGATGGCCCAAATCACCTACAATATGAAACAAAACAAAGGAAACAATCACTATCATTTTGAGAGAGAGAGAGAGAGAGTGAGAGAGAGAAAGAGAGGAGAGAGAGACCATAGCTGTATTATGAGTTATTACACATATTAAACAGATGGGAGCTGCCACTATTTCTTCTCTCATTTATAGCCTAACCTTTAGAAGTTTTTGTTTTCGCGCACTTGATTTTTGCTGGGTCATGTTTACTAAATTGAGGAACACTTGATTTTTTGTATCTTTCTCATTAAATAGCCTCTCTTGTATTACATTGAATTTCGTTATATGAATTCGAGCAAACGGTTTGATTTAGAAACTTTCAAGCTAAAGAGAGATTGCTTCTTCTGGAACCGTCACCATTACCACAGAAATACAACCTCAAGCAATTACAACCTGGATTCGATTTGTCTCTAGAATTCAGCCCTAATCATGAAATGATCATCTCTAATAAATGCAAATAGATTTTCCAAGGTTTAGAAATGGATAACATGCAGATTTTTAGCATGTCAGACGCCAAAAATTAAAACCTTGTGCCTAAGGTGATGCATGAAACTTCACGATTGATTTCATTTCGGCTGACATTTTTATAAATGCTCGAATCACTGAAAATGTCCAAGTAGTTTGACTTTAGGTAGAGAATCAAGATGCTTTGGTTACATGAATCTCTTGAGATTTCATGTTAATCTTCATGGGTCCCCACTTTTATGGGGTCTCACCAAATTTTAATCCAAAAGAGTTGTTAGTGGCTGTCATCAAATTTCATTTTGCTTTCCACGCATGTGATTTATACTTGAGGGCTGAACTACCTAGCATCGTATCTTGCCGCCACTAATGATGATGGTAGTGGTGGTGGGAGGTGATGTAACTTACACATGTCGCATTATGGTCGTTCAATATTATAAAATAGAGGTCTATTAACACCTTTATATAAATAACCCTCCATTTCAGTGATTGTACGTATACTTACTCAAGATCAAAGTGTCCCTTAATGGGGGTCGATCGATAAGGATCATGTGACCCTAAATAAAAAAACTCTATTCTTAGAGGGCGCATTGGAGATTGCAACATTATATTTATATAATGCTAAAAACTATAATATAAATTGTCGTGCCAACTATTATTGAATGATATTAACATACTATCGAATTGTTTACTTTAACATTACCATTGGACCAAGTGTTTTTATTAAGATTTAGAGTTATTCTAGGCACAAATAACCGTGCATTAGAGATATGAAAGAGAGCGGGGGATAATTGATAAGTAGAGTTACATTAGGAGACAAGATTAGTTTAAAATCAAAATCCCTAAATAACAGATTCCAATTTGACTTAAATAATTACTTAGAGAATTAAAGAGTAACTTATTCCAAAATAGAGAACTTCTAGGGATAGGGATGGAGAATGTTCGAAAGGATAGGAGACCTTTTTTTGAAGGGATGAGATGGTGTACATGCCACATGTCATTGCGAAATCCCAAGAGGGAGCGGCATGTGTTGCTCTCCCAATAACCCTTAAAGTGGAATTTCCATTAAAAAAAAACCCTCCAAAAAGTCCTCACTTTGAACCCTCCTTGAGCCACATCCACATAAGAATCTTACTCCACAAGCTATTCTCTTTCTTTGAGTTGATAATTTTGTCGTTACCATAAATCTCATCCGACCTCCCTTCTCTCAATCCATTAAGGCACACTCCATTCTATCAACCATTAAGGCCTGCTATATTCTTTTTATACTATATTAAAGTCGAGTGTTTTTGTAACGCCCCAATTCCAAATACTGAGTTTACCGCCAATGTACCAGAATTTGGCGCGCTACTTTCCGAAAAATCTGAGAAGATGATCTTTTACAAGGGATGCAGAAGAACCTGACTCTCTAGAGTACTTGGCAGCACAACTCTTCAATAAATCTCTAAAGAATATTTCTCTCAATTAGATCACTAATTCAGAACTCAAGAGATGATCTTTGTCTCTTTGGGTTGTGAGAAACACCCAATATATAGCCCTAAATTCATGTAAGAGACTCCTAAGAATATTCCACTTAGGGGGTGTTTGGATAACTACATAATATAATATCAACAAGTTTAAATATTGTAAGATTTCATTATCATAGAATAAAATATTGTCATATTATTATATAGTGTCACTTATGGTGTTTGGCAATTTTTATAAATTTCAATATACCTTTGAAGTGTTTGGCAATTTATAAAAAAAAAACTCACAAGATGATATACTAAATAAAAAACGGAATGAAAGTAATCAATTGACCCAATGCAGGACCCACTAATTAGTAATCACATGTGTTAATAATCATGGTAGGACCCACTATTGTTAAAAAATCACATAATTAAATGTTAAAACCTTGATATCCAAGCAATACTGTTTGATTAAGGTAGGTCCACCAAATGTTGATAGCCATAGTGTAATACATCTAATGGTGATTATCACAAATGAGCGTATCTATTTTTTTTTTTTTTTGGTAAAACCTTATCTAATGCCAAACATCATTGATGAATCTATTTATGAGAAATCATTATGGGACCCATTTGATATTTGTAGTCATACTAACACAAGGGGAGCTATCAAATAGTGGGACCAATTTGATGATGACAAACTTCTAACTACAATCACACAATCCAATTTTGGTAATTAGTTAGAAACCCATCTAATTTTGATAGTATGGGACCCACCTAATGTTGGTAATCATGATGAAGGGTCTCTATTGTGACATTAATAAGAGCCTCATAATAATGATAATTAAAAATGACCATGTAATTGTGATATGATTATAGGACCCCACATTAAATTTGTAAGTATTGTGGGGCCAACGTAATATTAGGATTCATAGTTGCACTGATGATCATTAAATGTTAAAACTTATAGTGAGCCACTATAATTAATAGTTGCCCATGAGTTCTTTCTAAATAAAAAATATTTTGTAACAAAAGATTATCTTATACAGCATATCCTTGAATAATGTAATATGAAGGTTTTTAGAAGAAAGAGAGATATTGTAATATACTTTCTAAGTTATCCAAACACCTCCTTTTTTGGTGCATAGATTATATTCTACACTAACATATAATATGATAAAATCTCTTGAAATATCTTGTTTCCAAACACCCCCTAAGTGCTTTTTCAAACTCTAAAAAAGAGTTTGGAATCAACTAGTGTAAGGTCTGTGACCTTACTGGGTCAGTTGGGCCAATATCAGGCCCTGACCGGTTTAGTTTATTATTATTTTATTTAATTATATTTTAGATATTTAAGTGAGTTTAGATTATGAGCGAGTTTCTTTTAGCATTATAATAGTATCTGCGAAGTTTCGTTCGATTCCGAGTTCGTTTGATCATCGCAGGGGGTAGTTTGTAATTTAGGAAAAATTGAGTATTTTTCCGAAATATCTCAAACGCCGTGATTGTGGGTTTGTTGGAAAGGTCTCGTCATTCTGATGATTTTTGTCTCTTGACTCGTCGCGATCCGACGATCAGAAACCTTTCAACTGGTCAATTCTTTCACCGGACCTACTTAAGGAGTAATTTGGTCTTTTCCTCTCTATCTTCTTCTTAAAAGAAGATTTGCCCTAATTTCTCATTTAATCTCTGCAACTGAACGAAGAACAACCGCAACCCCATTTCTTCTTCCTCTTTCTTTCTCTAGCCAGAACTAGACTTTAGAAGATCCCATTCGAAGATCCGATCCGCTAGACTTCTTCCTCTCGATCTTCTCTTTTTTCTGGTATCGAATTGGTAAGATTTCTCACAACTTCATCTTGTCAATCAAATTCATTTCAGATTAGGTGTAGTCTTTTCTTGATTCTTTTCCTTCCTTTTTCTTGTTGGCTTCCTAGGCAGTGTTTTATCGGGTTAGATTGTGGGTTTCGCGGTAGAAAGACTTCTCCTCGAATTTTACCCAATTTCAATCTTCTTCTTGGTTGAGGCAAGTAGATCTGCATTGCATTTTAAACATGTATGTTTATTTTTATTTGATTGGTTATGATTCTGATAGATTTCCCCTCTAATTCCAAGCATGTTTTGATATTAATTTGGGGATTTTTAATGTTAGGTTAGGTTTATAGAATGAATGAGATTAATTGTTAAATTGGTAGCCTTTTATATTTTAAATTGTTAGAAATGATGAGAATGTGATGTGTGAAATGAATGAGAGAGCATGTGGGCTCATTTTCTGCAGGATAGCCATGGATTGGCCGGAGGAAAAAGGGAGCAGAAACCCATTTTTCGGGCTTCAGGTTCGCTGTCCGATCGATTGGACAGTGAACAGTCCCCAAATTAACTGTGAGCGTTTACAGACCGAAAGATCAGTCGTACAGTTCGATCGATCGCTCTGTGAAAACTCTTATCTAACTAGGAGGTGCCCAGTGCCGATCGAACGGTCACACAGTCCGATCGATCAGACTGTGTACTAACTGAGAGGTGTTCAGTGCCGATCAATCACACCTTCAGTACGATCGATCGTAGGGTGCATGGTCACTGAAACTTCGAAGGCTTGTAACTTTCAATCCGCCCGTTGAATTTTTATGTATAGTATACCTTTGGAAAGCCCTTGAGATGGAGAATCCAATGGTTTTGGTTTCATCACGATAGGAGGTCGGAAAGAGATGTAATTATTTGAATTAATGATTCAACTCTTGTTATTTAGGAAGAGACTGTTTAACTTAGGTATGGGCCTTAGATGTTGGAAACCATTAATTACTCTCACTTGACCATTAATGGGGATTGAAATCGAAGCACGTGGCTTGGTGTTCTTCGATAGGTTGTCTAGGTATTCGTATATTACATATGGTATAACCGAATGCATATGGAACTGAACCAATAGATACTTAACATGATTGTACACCAAGGGGTTTCCCTAAGAGCATCGTTGATCCAATTTCCACATGTACTCCGTTAGAAATGTGGGGTACAGGGATGACACCAATTGCCTAAGTTTGGATTGTAATTCTTCATTGACTTGTGATTTGTATCCGTTGTTATTATTCCTTGTACATTCTCTTGACATAAAATACTTAATTATATATGAAACATAAATTCTTATAGAATTTAGGACTTGGACTTGACTTAGAGTGTACCATAGGAACTTGTGTCTTGTATTGATGAACATGACTGGCTAGTATGAAAGGGATTATCACGTGTTTCAATTATCTTGTATCGTCTTGAATAAGATAATCCCTATGATCTTGTCTTGTACATGGAACTAGCCAGACTTGCTTGTCTTGTTTGTCCTTGTGTCAGAACCACTTTATTATTGTTTGCATATCATGGCCATCTGCAGTTTGGGGTTTAATGACGAACCGGTTACTCGGTTGTCGGGGTGGGCAGTCAGCATAGGACGGCGTCCATGGCGTTGAATTGCTGGGAGCGGGCTAGGACCGTGCTGCTATTCCTAGGATCGGTAGCTAGGATCCTACTGGAGCCGAACTTTGGTATCAGTAGTCCAGAATGGATTGTTACTGGTACCCCGGGAGGTGGCTTTGGACATCCTCGGAGTCTTCCTCTTATTCTTGTTTTGCATTGCATCGATAATGGTTGTTGTTAGATGGTTGGTAGGATTCTTGTTATTATTTCCATATATTACTCTCGCTTTATGCCTAGCTTCTCATTCCTTGTATTCACATGATTACTACTTGTCATTAATCTATAGTTGATGCATGTCATGTTTATTATGTTTTGCTTATCTATTGCTTAACATGTCGTTGACTCTGTTCCTTGGTGTGTAGACACCTCAGGTGAGTATTACTATGAGGAGCAGACCGGTGAGGAGATCCTACAAGATCTCCAACCAGCAGAGGAGGCATGAGAGTGGCGTGCCGATGACGTAGAGTAGCGTCATCACTTCTTGGCACGAGAGAGATACATTGGGATTCATTTAGATTTATTCTTTTATTATTTCTCTCGTTGGACCTTTACTTCATTGACTCATTTCTTTTATTGGCCTTGTTAATTTGGGTCGGCCAATGTCATAAATTAACTCCTTGATTACTTCTGCTATGATCTTTTTATGAAACTTTAAATTTAATGAGAATTATGATTCACTGTTGATGATCCATTTGCTTAGAGTTATATGAACTCTACATTTGTTGTACTATATGAGGCTTGAAATATTATATCCTCACCGCAGACTTACGATCCGTGGGCCCAAAGGATAAAATTTTTTAATTAGTCATAAAATTCACTCTCCGGATCCGGTTTATTCTTTAATCGGGTTCAGGGGACGTGACAACTAGGCTTCTCCCTGCATCATCCTTGCTATAGCGAGGTGGACCCTTGCTATAGCGAGGTTCCTCTCTGCCTCTTTAGGTTTTTCTCTTTATTTTGGCTCTGACAACTACTTTTTCTTCGGCCGTTTTTGTTAACTTAAGGCCTTTTGACGCTTACTTCAATATTTTAACAAAACGAATAGAACCAATATGAAATAAAAGCATCTAAACTCGCCAACTATCAATGTGGGACATTCATACGAGCTGGACACCGCATGATACTATGCCGCGGCCCTCCCATACTATAAACCAGTTGCGGCGGGGAAATAAAGTATAATGCAAGAGATGACAAGCCCCGCCAATAATAATAATAATATCAACACTCTAACACTCTATAGATCGAAACCAGAATCCCACCGGCCGTCTAACCATAGCTCATCATGATAGCTCTATCCACAATATATATAGCTCCCACCAAGGATGATCAGTCCAATGGCTAAGCTTATAACAACTGAGTGAATGTTTAGTGCCGAGTCAGGGGAACAAGTAAAGGTTTGTGTTCGTCTAGGCTTGCTTTACGAGAGTAAGGTCCAATCATATCCATACAAGGTCAAAGGTACATGTCCAATCTATAAATACTGTAAGGACCCGTCCCTAGAAATACCTAGTGGGACCTAATTTGACCAAGTCAACCCTAGGTTATCATATTTAATAGGTGAGTCGTATGAGTAGTTAGTAATCCCCATTAATTAAGCCTAGTTTATAGGGTTAAGACCCTTGTGAGATTAATAGTGGTTTCCTAGAATTAATTTACTAATTAGAAGCCTTAGTTGTGATCTTAACTATAGATGAGTTTTCCTTAGAGAGTTGTGTAATTTATCTTAGAATTACCCAACTACCCATGGCTTAACCCATTAGCCCATTAATGCTCTCGAGTCTTTCCTACCCCATCTTTTTCTTCCTTTTAGGAAACCCTAATACCTTAAATGACCTTGGCTCCTTTTATTATCAACCAAGTAAATATGAGCACTTTTGTCATTATAAATAGCCTACCTTTATTGCCCTTAGGCTCCTTTATTCACAGCCACTCATTTGAGGATACTTTAGTCATTAAAAGTGAATACCAAAAGTACCATAGTCCTTATCCTTTATTTCTATTAGCCACCAAAGACCCTTAATCATTCCATTTTAACCTTCCCTAAATACCCCCATTCCTATTCACAATTCTCAATTATTAATGAGGGCATTTTAGACTATGGCCCAACCAATTTTTATAAAAGAAACCTCTCCCATCTATCCTTCTCATTTCACTACAATTTCCCTCCCATCTCTCTCTTTCTAAGTTAGAGATTGGGGTTTCTCTCTTTCTAAATCTTAGCCCTCCAATTACAAGAAGCTAGAGCCCCATCTACATCTAGCCATCCACAAGCTTAAGAACCAACCTCATCTCCTAGATCTCTTTCCCCTCTCCAAGTAAAGGTAATCTCCTTCTCCCTTTTCAATTTCCTTGTAAAATAGTCTTTTCTCTTAGATTTCTCTTCTTTATGCATTTCTCTATTTGGGAATGGGTGTAGAGATTGTAGATTCAGCTATTGGGGTAATATTAGAGCTATTAGAGTGGAGCCCAAGTTAATTGAGGAGTTTTCTTCCTAATTAGACAAGTAGACATGCTTGGATTCTTTAATTAAATTGATTAACATGCTTATATTGTTACTTATTGTCTTTTATGGTTGTATGGTATGATTTATGTGATTGGATGGTTGATTGGATTGCATTATACATGGATTGTTATTCTAAGCTCTTTTTATGTGTTTTTGACTATTGATGGATGGGAATCCCCCATTTGGAAGATCAATGGCCCATTTGTGATGAGATCATGACGTGGAAAGTGTATTTGATGTATGGAGGTGACTGGTGCAGATCTGAGATGTATTTGATGGAGTTTTGTTGGAAATGGAAGAGGGTAGAATCCTGAGAATTAGGGTTTCGTGTGTACCCGGTCGACCTGGTCGCTCAGGATGTCGACCGGACACACAGGGGACTTCCCCCTCAACTGGGAACAGAAAATGGTCTCAGGGTACCTGACCCAGTGTACCCGGTCGACTGAGCCTCTTCACTGAGAAATCCCTCACCTGCTATGTATTTAGGAAAATGCTTGTAGTTCACCCGATCGACCGGAGGACCCTCCAGGTTGACCGGGGACACTGTAGGTTGTGTTTTCTAACTCCCAGTTAGTTGTCCATTTCCACAGAGTACCAGGTGGACCCGTGGACTCATGAGGTCGACCCGGTACACCACTATAAACAGTGATATTCTGGATTGAGTTTCCTTTCATGATCTGATAATATGTGGGCCCTGTTGATCTTCCATTTGGACTGTTTGAGATACGCTAAATACGAGTCAAGGGCCGGGCTTAACCTTGACCCGTGTAGCCACCTAAATAGGGTCCTAGGTAGTAAACGGAACCCGGTTCAATGGTTATGGATGTCTTATGATGCTAAACGCCTTCATGATCACCAATGATACATAATAAGCATTTGGAACTCCGTGATCACTATCTTAGGGGAAGTGGGACCCTAGATCTGAAGAGAGGGGCAGCGATCATCAATGGATTTGTGACATGTGGTACTTATGTTAATGAAACAAACACTAAGGCTGGCTGAGAGGTCCGAATCGTAGGCCTTGAGAGGTATTATAAATCAGGACATGTCACTTAGGCTCTGATCCATGATCACAGTCTGTATTGGATGAAATGTCGGGATATAGCACTTGAAGTCCTGACCTGTAATATTGGGAGCTTAACGGTGAGATAATACTAATTAAGCGTATAGAGAAGCGGATTTTATAACGATATGCATTATTAATTATTGAGAATTACAAGGATGGATTAGCTATACCCGAACTCCGTGCCTCGTACCCTTGACTACTATCACCTCATATTAAGGATAATAAGGCTATTCAGTTTGGAGTACCCCCATCTAGTGATCTGTAGGATTTGTGGATGTACGATTGGTCTGCCGAGGGTTATGATGCCAGCATAGACATTGATATTGAGATGTGGTTGACACAGTAGGTACCAGGTGTGGGTGGGGTACTGAGACCACCGGTGCTCGGACCGGGTGTGTGGACGGACGATGATATTGATCTAGCACGTAAGTCCAATGACTATGACTTGGTCGTGGCTATGGATGAGTGTTGAGGTAGATCTAACACGTAAGACCAATGATTGTGACTTGGTTGTGGCTATAGACACTGTTGGACTCTTGTACGCTCCTATTCGATGAGACGGCAGTGATGGGTGGCTACGACCCCCATGGTTGATGTCCATCGACAGTTGTTGGGATGACGACAACGGGCTGGCCTTGACCTCCCACGACCTTTGTACTTCAACTGATGACGTACCTTTGTGTGCTCTTGTGGATGTGTATTGGATGAATGAATATTATATATTATGGATGTCGTGGTTTGATGTCTTTATCTCCAACGTTGATACGGTTGGATCTAGATGCGATGGTTACGAATATGGTAAGGATACTTCCTCAGGTTATCTGCGTTACTGGTGACTTTGGTGTGCTTGTATGGCTTTTATGATGTCTTGATGATGATGGCTTCTCTTATCTACTTGTTATGTTGTATCAAACATCTGTTATATAAATATCTCGATTATCGTTCCAGCACTATACTCCACACCATTTTCTGTTGCACTCTGATATTCTATTATTATCGAGATACTAATCACGCAGGTACAGCTGGGATCAAGTATGATCTTCTTCCCTATCTATTAATATAATGTATTGCCATCTAAACATGCCTATTTGCCTAGCTCATCAAGCCTGACTCAATCATTGGTGTTTTCAGGTATCTTTTCTTCCGCTTTCTTTGATTGGTTGAATTGCTTGGCGGCTGATCCGTTGCCGCATGGTTCAAAGAATGATACAATTGATGCATCGTGAGGCATCTATTACATAAATTTCTATTCTTTCATTTTCTTGTAGCTGGCCGTGTTGGCCTAGGATTGAATAGTTAATTTAATTACGAAAAATATCTTGTAATCTCTTAAAGTGAAATAAAATTTAGGGCTTTGTCCATTTACTTGCTCATATGAGATTCACACTTGATTATATTATTGGATTTTCCGCATCTCTTAGGTACTTTCTCGTAGCGCCCTGAGATTCGAGGCATCCAGATTTTGGGGAGTTACAAATACAGTCCAAGTTCACTATCAAATCCACTGCCACGACCCACCATGTCATGGTCTTAGCCCAATACAGTTCAAGAGCATCATCAATATTACGTCCAGTAATATTCAGTCCATTTTCCATTCATAAATGGGTTACAAATCCATAATAACAGCATCTTCATTCTACGATATCACATTCATTCATTCTTAGGCTATATGATATCCCGCCTAGCCACAGACACAGGTCAATGATCTTCAATCCATAAACCCGGGTCACCACTAGGAAATCCTAAGATCAGGTCTTCCAATTTCCATTTAATTAATATGTATTAACAGTGAGTAATTACAAGAGTGAACATCAATGAATCAAGTATAATAAATTCCAATAACCAGGAAAATCAATGGAAGAAGTAACAAAGGTCCAACCTAGGTAATGGCCTCCTTTTCAGGTCCAGGTTCATGTCAGTCAATTCAATTCCTAAATGAAGTTTCAGATGCCAAGGAAGTGTGTTTTGGTGCTCTTGAAGTTACGTGTATCTTCGACAACGTAAGGATTAAATTGAAATCCAAATAATACACTAGACCATACTTTGGTGGTCCTCATGAGTCAAGGTCAAGCTCAACCCTTAACTCATGCTTGAAACATAAATGGAAGTCTAATTGGATGGTCAATGAGCCCCACAACAGACGAAGAGATAAAAAACTTCAAACTAAAAATTCACTGTCTGCAGTGTATCCAGTCGACATCCTCCAAGGGTGGTCGACTGGGTACACTGGGATGGTCACCATGTCGAAGGAAATGCTCCACAAAACTGCATCATTAATTCATCATTTCATGTGAATTTGTGGACCTAATTAAGATTAATTGCATTGAATTTCATTATTTCATGCATTTAGGCATACAAGTTGGGATTTAGGTCAAGATCAGTCAAAATTCATTATATTGCATTTATTTTATGAAATTAGAGTTTTGAACCATCCAATCATCACACCAATTATCGACCAATAAGGGTTGGGCATCCAAGCCTCCATAAGCAAGGTGGACGTCCCAAATGGGCTCATCTATCTTGGCATCTTTTGGAAGCATTGATGAAATTAGAGAAGAGTTCAAGATGGAAACTCAAGCAATCAAAAAGAAGAACTCAGATTTGGAAAGAACTACATGCTTACCAATTTGAGATTCAAATGCATACACACATAGAGAAGAAGCTTTTTATTTAATCAAGTTTTGAAAATATCATAGTACACGAATGCAAATGATTATCGAAATTCATGATGGTCAAATCCTCCACCTTCGAGGAGCTAGAGGCATGAGCTAGCCCAGGACAAGTAACTTTGGGCGTGCAGTTTTTGCAAGCTCGCCCATGGACGTTTTGGCAAATGGCTTGTACTTCCCTTCTCGGCACTGCAGAGGTTATATTGACATCATTCAGAATGACATTGGTGCACCCTTTTGGCCCTGAGCATCTCAGAACTATCGCATTAGGCGCAGTTGATGTCCACGAACTCCAATAAAACTCACGTCGCTAACTAGAATGTTTTGTGTCTACACGGTCCATGCCAATCAAGTTGTAGAGAAGACACTTTAAATCAGCTAATAATACAAATTGATCATATGTAACTATAAAAAAAAATGACGCAAGTTGTCAGGATCGAATTTCATTTAGTTGAAGAATTTTAACTAGCATAGTCAAAGACTCCAAACATACAATGGCAGAACCAGAGGAGGGCCGGTTGGCTTTGCAGTAAAGTTTTAGTGCCCCCAAGTAAAGTTTCCTCATTCCACCATTGAAAACATATAATTACTATTTGAAGGAGAGTGAGATTGGGCCATCTTACTTTAGACAAGGCGGGATAGAACTGATCAATATCAATGGCGGTCTGGACTTGGTCCAAAATAATGTCCTGGAAAGAGATTCCTCTCACATACCCAGATCCTCCCTGTTCACAAATGAAAAGGTCTAATAAAGTCTTTATCAATTGGAAGGGAACAAGGAAAATTGTAGTTTTTTATATACATATATGTAAATGATACCCACTAAGCAGAACCTCAATTACCTGCCATGTTTTGATCCTTGCTCCATTCATAGTTCCAGTGAAAATAGAATGGGAGACATGAATTTGTTCCACGATTCCAACCGATCCACCCCCTCCTAAGCTTCCAATGCTGAAATAGCGAAACCAAATGAGTTGCAAAGACACAGCCCTTTGAATTGAGTAAAATGGTTTGAAACATATTTACATGGTTCCAAGTTTATAAGCTTTCAAAATCAAACTGCAAATTGCTTTTGGCTTCCACTCACCTAATACCATGACCAGGCCCACATGTGATGTAGCTAATATTAACATTTGAGGTGTTATTGAGAAAAGAAATGCAGTCGTCTCCTGCGATGTATTGATAAAGAATAGAATCAGCCCCACCACATACATGGAGTAGAATTGATTACTAAAAATAATTAGAGAATCGCATAGAGATGTGAAATACCTGTTCCTATCGTACAGTTGTAAATTTGAACATCTTTGGAAGATGCTATATTAATTCCATCCGTATTGGGGGAGTCTTTTGGAGCAGTAATAGTGAGGTGAGAGAAGACAGCTCCATTGCATGACAATGTATGGATGTGATTCTTTGGGTTGTCGAAAAGATGAACGCCACTGAGAACAAGGCCATTGCAGAAAGCAAACGACATAGCCTAAACCGACCCACAAGAAAAGAATTGACCATGTAAGCAAACTTAATTTGAATCCGAATCATCAGAGGATTTCCCCCACGCTGACCGTGAATGGATCAATCAAGGTCCGCCACGTGACCGCAATCCACCCCTGCCCGGATGCATAACAGGCTGCCCGCGGTAACATGGCGGATCTTGATTGGTCCACTTACGGTCACTACAGGGAAAATCCTCATGATCCGGACTCACTTTATTTCTAGCAAATCTTTTGCCTTTGAGATGGCCATCACAGAACTTGAGTACAGATTACTTGTTTACTGGCATGAATATATATAAAGTCGGACTCAACATAATTGCTGTGGCGCATTTTGATAGGAAACTAAAAGCTTTTCTCTGATGCCAGCAATGTGGTGATCTCGATTCACACAGGTTTTACATATGGGGAATTCTATTGGCACCACGGTTTTTGCTCTTCCCACTGCGAAATTTTTTTTTCCTAAACTACCCCTCCCCCTCCTTCTCCCTCCTCCTCCCTCCTCCTCCCTCATCTTTCCTTCCTCTCCCAACCTCCACCCTCCCTCATCCCCTCCCCCCCACCCCAGTCGCCGGCGGGGAGGGAGCCCCGGCCGACAGCCGGCTGGCCTCCCTCCCCCTCTCCCTCTTTCTTCCTCTCTCCCTCTTCTTTCCTTCTTCTCCCTCTCTCCCTTCCTCTCCTTCCCTCCCCTACTCTTCGTCTCCCTCCCCCTCCCCCTCCCCCTCCCAGTCGCCGGCGGGGAGGGAGATCGGCCGGCAGCCAGCCGGCTGGCCTCCCTCCCCTCTCCCTCTTCTTCCTCTCTCCCTCTTCTTTCCCTCTTCTTCCTCTCTCCCTCCCTCTCCTTCCCTCCCCTACTCTTCTTCTCCCTCCCCCTCCCCCTCCCCCTCCCAGTCGCCGACTGTGGGGGAGATCGGGTCCCTCCCCTACTCTTCTTCTCCCTCTCCCTCCCCCTCCCCCTCCCCCTCCCAGTCACCTGCGGTGGGGGAGATCGGGCTGCAGCAGGCCGCCTGCTGCAGGGGAGGGAAGGAGAGGGAGGGAGAGAGGGAAAGAAGAGGGAGAGAGGAAGAAAGAGGGAGAGGGGGAGGGAGGCCAGCCGGCTGGGGCTTCCGCCCCCGGCTGCCGGCCGATCTCCATCCCCGCCGGCGACTGGGAGGGGGGAGGGGATGAGGGTGGAGGCTGGGAGAGGGAGGAAGGAGGGAGGAGGAGGGAGGAAGGGTAGTTTAGGAAAAAAAATTTGTCTCCTAGTGTGGTGAGGAGAGAAAAATTTGTGATGCCAATAGCACCACTCTTTACATATTTCCTTGTTCCATGTGCACGGAGGCGAGGTCGAGTTTGCATTTCTAATAGATTGCAAGGGTGTATGTGTAAAATTACTTACAGTTGGTGCTTGGCTTGGACAGTTCTGATAAACAAAAAGGGTAAAGAAGAGTCAAATGTCTTAGCAATGATGATGAACTATAGTCTATAAACTGAGGAGATCAAAGGGAATTAAGAAGGCGGCAATATATTATTACTCACTCTAATATATAATCTGCCAATCTACTTAGAGCCCAAGTGGTGAGACATCTCCCTATTTAAAAGAAACCACAAGGGATCCCTGGGTTTGTTGGATAGGAATTTGGATAGCGTGAGTTTATGGGTGTTTAGGCATGTATTAGAGCATAGAGAGAAAAAAAATAAAAATCTTATAAATCATCTGTGTCCAATGTAGGAGTGTTCAATGTGTTGGATTTGAGTTGGGTTGACCAGAATAGTGGCTTAAATATTGAACAATAAAAGGGGCTTATAGTTTCAAGATAGGTTCTTTGTTCTACCAAGAAGGAATACAGAGAGGGAAGGGAGGTTGGTTACTTACAGGTTTACGATTTGTTTTGCAATCCCACCAAATGCTTCCCTGGCCACCAATACGACCTGTTCCATCGATGGTGAGGTTATCCACATAGTGGAAATCCAGCCATGTAGGAGCCTTATTCCATTCAGGGATAGTGCTGGGCCCAGCCACATCTCCTAACACCTGCACATGAATACCATAGTTAAACCTCTTATAATATAAGAAGAAAAGGGAAACCCTGACCCTAAAATTTAACTTATGGGCCTGAAAGTCTGGCATAGGCCCACCCCATCTCTAGATTTCTTTGGGTTAAATATGCCGGGTTGGGCCTTGCCTTTAGCTGCTACAAACGCGATAAGGACAGTGTCGGCTTGAATCAGGCAATGATATGGTGTGGAGATATATGACTGTACGAGAGATCAGTCACATATGAGTCACTCTTCAAGATCCAAGGGCAAGGATGGACACCCTGGATGTAGAAGATGATGATGTAGAATTGGAGATCTAGTAGAAGGAAGATGAATTATTCAAAGTTATTCCAAACTATATCTCTCATGTGTATATATAGCGGCTTAATTGGTGATAAGATCTCTATTCAAATTCGAATTGAGAGATGATTATGATCAATTTCTCTCAATTTGAATTTGAATGTAGATATGATAAAGAGATAGAGAGTTAGATAAAACTCAAGCTATCCTTATCCATATCACCATGAGACTCCTTGTGAGGGGTGTATCTTTGTGAGTGGGTCCATCTACATATAAACACAAGTGGGCCCCATTACAAATGCCAACAAATATATGGTCTGAGGCCTTGAACATATATGACTATTGGGTGTGCAAGTGCAACCCAACTAAGAAAACACTTGCAAAGTTATAAAAGGAAAATATCTTAGCAAATAAATAAAAGGAGAATACAAGAGAAAAGAGGAACCTTTGAGTTTGAGAGAATTCATGCGCTCTCTAATCTATGAATTAGAGGTCATTTTACTCATTATCAACTGTTTATTGTACCACAAATGACTCCATATTACATGCGAGAGAGAATATTGATTAGCTTAACTATTATGAAGAAAAGGAGGGATTCTGTTTCCTTGATCACCTGAATATGAATGCTGGACGGGTTGCAGGGCCCTTTGAAAATGATGGGCTTCAATAGAAATGTCTTCCCTTGAGGGAGGAATAAGGTTGGAGTGCCCCAGCAGCAGAGCATGTCGCATTCCATGCTTTTGTAAAAGCCTATGGACCCAAATCATAGCCCCATTAGCATTAAAAAAAAAAAAAAAGGTGTAAACCCTCAACCCACTTTGAGCAGCAGTAGTAAAGCACCACTCCACCTAGGGGGAAGGAGTTTGAACCCTGTTTTTATGTTGAAGGTAAAAAAAGTGTTTACATAAAAATAATAAAGATGTACATGTTAACAACTAGGCACGAGAGATTAAACGCAAGCGAGGTCAACTCAGCTTTGCCTCATTATTCAGGGCAATTCAGCCATGTGAGGGTGTCATTCATGGCCATGGGGGACATTACACAACCCACTTATGGTGAACCCAACTCCCTTGCACTCACTATCTGCAGGAGGAATCGACACCAACCTAAATTTGACATACATCTAAATGTTACTCATTGTTGGATTAAAATCCGTAAATTAATTCCTTTGAATACCTCAAACTTGAGGGCCATATATGAATAGGTTAGGATGATCTATTGGGCTTGGGATTTTATCTAGGTCTCATGTGGTCTTTCTACTCCCATGATTTGGCATGGCTCCAAATGAGACCTGTTACACCCCATCCCGAGTTAATTCAGATTAACTCTAATTAATCATGATTAACGTTGATAAAGCGAGATTAGTTACTTTAAATAAGAGTAATGATCAAAATGAGTTGACTCAGTCTTGGAAGATTGAATTAAGCCTAATGCAATAGTTTGGGAAGACATTAACTTAGTTTTAGACCCCAATTAGTGAATTTGAGGACTTTTTCGTAATTATAGATTTATTTGTATTTCATTGAAAATAGCGGAATTTAATACCATCATGTGTATCTTGATGAGTACATCAATTGTCATAATATACTTAAATTTCATTGGACTTAAGATGAGGTAAGTGGGTCTTAATTTGACTTAAAGTGAAATAATGAAAATGGTACGGTTTAACATGCAAAATTCCTGTTATTAAAAGGGTTTAAAAGAACCCAGATGTCATGTGTTGGAATGTCCCAGCACATGCAATTCTAAAGAAGCTAGATGTTCCTTATGCAAGTGTTCCAGCACAACACTCACCATACAAAGAACCCAGCTGTAGTTACTACACCATCCCAGCCCATCTAGCTACTGTAGAACATATTTGGGTTTTCTTTCCTTCATCGTTTCTTCTTCCTTAAGTTTGGATCGAGTACCTAGAAAAAGGAGTTTTGTAAGTGGGTTTCATCAGCTTATTTGTTTCTTCTCCTTGTTCATTGAGCAAGTGTTTCGAAGAGATATTTTGCAAGTGATTCACAAAGAGGAAATGGGTGTTGTCATCTTCTTCCTCTCTTTGCTTGGGTTTTCTTAAAGAAAAAGGCTTGGAGAAGGAAAGCTTGGATTGCTCTGTTTTAGTTTCATTGGAGTGGTTTTCTACCAATCAAGCATAAGAAGAAAGGGTTTTGTGTTAAAGTAAAAGTAAAGGCAAGTATAAATGGTTTCTATGTTTCATATGTTACTTTGATTTAGTTTGTATCCATTGATTTAGTTTCCATTCATTGAATGATTATAGTATGGTGTTGAATTTTATTTTTGAATGGAATTGATTGAATGATATGTTTATGGAGTTGAAGTCTTGTTTTTATGTTTAAATGTTGTATAAGATAAGAGAACAGGAGGTTCCATATTTTGTATGCAGGAGGAAGAGATTTGAAGAAGAATAGAACAATGACCGAATTTGGGAAAAATATCTGGACAGTGTCGGTCAGCCGACAGAGCTGACCGACGTTATAAGAAAGGAAAAATTCTTGTTTCTGATTTTGAAACTGACCATGACCGACATATGTCGGTCAGCCGATAATCGTCGGTTGACCGACAGGTCAACTGACATGTGAACGGACAGTGTAAAATGCATGGAAAAGTTCGTCTCTGGATTTCGAACCGAAACCTGACCGAACTAGTTCGGTCAGCCGACAAGTATACATCGGCTGACCAATAGGTCAACTGACGAGCAACCGACGAGCGTACCGACAGTTAAACCAAAATTGTGTAATTCAGAATTTTAATTCTGAATTTCAAGATTTAGAGCCTATTGATTAAATCAAGGCTACTTTCAATATTTATACCTCCATAGGTGTTAATTAAGGGAACTTTAATGTACATATATTGTGATGCATATCGAAAATAACACGTACATTAAATAACTGACGATTACACCTGAATGGTTGGTATTGTTTAATTGAAATTGTGTATTGAACTATATCCAACATGGATTGTTATTGGAATTGATCATATAAGGATTATTATTGAATTATATTCGTTCAGTTATACTGACATCACCACGGAGCTCCGGAACACTCCTCAAATAAACTGCTACAGCCAGTATCAGTTCAATGAGCTTATAGAAATTATTATGTAGTGCCAACTCATATACAATTCATTTCATTAAACTCATTTATGTACAACTGACTGTAAATATTATGTTAGTTGCCAAAAGAATTATAAGACTCCTACTGAAATGGTTTACTGCCCTACTGTTTATTGTTACAATTATAGTCTAACATTAAATTAGACAAATTATCTTGGTAATAGCATGTATGATCATAAACACTGTTTATACATTGCTGAATTGTTGAATTTAAGTATTATTGATGGCATTACAAACTCAGCTGCCCCTACCACTTGTGCGACCGCACCGGCAGCGGAGAGACCGCTTCGGTTCCTCCAGGAGGATTAATTGAATGGCAGTGATGAGATAAATATTAGGAACATTTTGATGATAGATCTTGTAAATGAATGGAAACTTTTGGAAATGTTTCATATTTAGATCCTTGCATTGTTTTATATATGTAAGTGATAGTTATGATCATATTGTAAATAAATTTTGAAATTAATGTATATATTGGTTTATATTCCGTATAATGTGTAAATTGAATCCCTTGTGAGTTTTTTGTAATTGAAATTCACGGGAGTAAATTTGTTTTCGACTCCTGTTAACTCGATTTAATTAAAATCTCGGATTTGGGTCGTGACAAGACCCAAAGAGTTTATATATAACCTGGATGTCAATGGATATCCGCTTATATATACAATAATATTGTAAATATTATAAATT